>CAMZMU010000036.1:7076574-7377940 GCA_947311845.1 Poa pratensis | reverse complement strand
AAGAATCTTACAGTTTTAGAAAATTACAAGAGACATATACTTCAATACTCTTTACCCTAAATTAAAATTTTGTGTTGATTTGCTTTTTATATTTTTTTGGGGGAAGATTGCTCTTCTAATATCAACATTGTCATGAACTGTATCAGAGTTAAGCAATTGTATTTGATCATTATTTTCATAACTCCTTGCAAATTTGGTTACAACCAAAAAGAGAAAACAAGCGCAACATGTGCATAGAAGGTTAGGATTCACGATTTGAGAGAATGGTGTTACTACTATAGAAGTATCAACGTCGACATATCCGATATTGATTGATAACAACCGACCCCCACAAGGTTTCAACTTGATGTGGACAATGTTCATCTATTCACTTCATGCTGAAAGTAATTTCAAAAGGATTTTGAAAATAAATTTTCCTAGGATTTTTCTTCCATTGATAATGTTTGCTGCATTATTGGATAAATCATAAAAATGATTCTCTATGTATCACACATAACTGAAATTTAAACTTTTCTTTGGGTGTAATTTTTAAAATCGTTATTTAATAGACGTATTTGAACAATTACAATCAATGTTTCTTAAGTTTTATTTTACATTTAATTTACAGATAGGTGAGTCAATAATTGACCTAAGGTATTTAATTTACAGATAGGTGAGTCGCAATTAACCTTAGCCAACTAGTTAAATATGCTCTAAAAAATTTAAATAGGTATTAGTTTATTGAAATAAAATAAGTAGACATGTTTAATATGGTAAAGACGATGCCCTTGCAAATTTTTATAATGTTCACATAATAATTGTTACTGAAAACATCACAGAAGTTGAATTTCCTTTTACATGACTAGCCCGTACAGTGCACGGGTTGATGACTAGGGCGAGATGGTGTTTTGGGGAATTTAAAATAATAACACGATTATAAATTAAAATGAACCATATAAAAACAGTGTTCTTATCTTAAAACAAACTATCTAGGCCTTTCTCTGGTGAATATATTTTTCATGATGTAGTCAAATGCACTTTTCTACGTGCGATAGTTCGTAATTTTATGATTTAAGCGAGAAAATAATACTACTCCCTCCGTTTCCGTAATGTAAGGCGTATAGTTTTTGGAGGAAAATTCCAAAAATAGGGTGTATTGCGATTTATGGATAATTTTACACATCAAAAAATGAGTTTCAATCCATAACGGAGAGATTTAAAGGATTGTTTTCAATTTGTGATTTTTAGGGACTCCTCTCCCAAAAATATTCCAGAGAAAAATGAGTCCACCGTAGGCAAAATTTACATGTCTTAATATTCGTGCAAAAAACTATACGCCCTTACATTCAGAAACGGAGGGAGTATCATTTAGAAATTACATGTTTAAAGTATCCATAACCATTTTCAGACACATTGAGTGGACTTGAAATGATGATCTGGCATTTGCGAGGGCCACCTGGCTAGTTATTAGTTAAAAGCACGGGCTTCTCCTCTCAATAATTGCAGTTGTATTCAGTTCAAACATATACTCGGCAAACAACGAACATGTGATTTTTCCAAGTTCTGGCCTGCTTGCCGGGTGAGTTTTATCGGGCACCAAGCAACATGTGATTTTTCCGATTGCCTCGAGAATACACTGAGCCAACAAAAAGAACTAGACATATGCGTGGTTTGCCGTTTGCCGAATTCTTTTGAGCACGACACTCGACAAAGAAAAAACACTTGTCAACGTCCTGAATAGGCGTCCATTTTCATGTCGGTTGACAGTGAACATATGGTGGAATCAACTGTGTCGAGTATTTTTTGAAAAACACGAGACTTTCAAGTAAAGTAAAACAAGATGACATTATACATTTTGATTTCAAGAAAGTTCTATGTAATAGACATAGAAGCTGTTGAAACATTGAGACCCTTGTTATGAATAGTTACTAGGAAAATTGACGCGGCGGCACGCCGCGCCCGTGGTGTTTAATTTTGCTGCATAATTTTGAAGTGTATTTTATGACGGTTCGTAAAGTGTTCCTTCTAAACTATGGTCATAGCTGCAATTGTGAAGAAGGTTCTGTAATTGTTTCGTTCCCATATAGAAGTTTAATTCAAAAAATAGCAAGTTTAATTCAAAAAGTAGCAGATGGTAAATATTGAAGCAATTTTCTAATTACAGTAAGTTACGAAAAAAACAAATAGCTGTAACAGTTTGTGGGTGTGGAGTCCAGCGATAAACTATCCACCTGGTTGTGAAGGTATTAAGAAGTCAATCTTGCAGTAAATTTGGATAAGCGAGGAGCGTGTTGGGATTATGAAAAGAAAAAGACGCACAAAAGTGGTATCATATAAACTCACGGGCGAAGGTGAAGAGGAAGAATGCACTACATGCACTCTGGTAGTCATCACTTGATGTTTATTTATCATGAACTGAAATAACATTCTGTAGATGAACGTATGGTGAAGAAAACACATAAATAACCCATCTCTTGAATGCTAGTTTCTTTTCACCTTACATTCAAGAAGACAGTAACACCTACAGTATCGTAAAGTGACCTAGTAAAGCATATCAGAGCTGCATAGATCTTAATGCCAATGCAGTACATTTCTCGTGAGTACTTGAAACTTTCTACATCTTATTGTAGAAGTGTAACATCAACTATAGTGTTAGAAAATCACACTAATGGAAACATTATCATTTTGTGTAAATCTAAATGGTAGTACCAAAATAATCTGGATGTGTATTCAGTTCTTCTATGAGACCCCATCTTGGGCAATCAAATGCACCTTACAATCTAGGGAAAATCGAATGATATTTCGGTAAATATTCTCAACAGCAACATAGACGGCATGCCAAAACCAACAAAGTGAACACTACAGGACTATTAAAGATAACTGGAATGAATTAATCTGCATGCTAAGGCTTTTTTTATAGGACGTCGACATCTTTTTTTGAGGAAAAAAATAACATGAATCAACTGTGTTTGCCATAGAAATAACATGAATCTTTGCCATCAAAATAACATTACTTGACTTTGCTTGGCAGGAAAAAAAGGAGGCATAATTTCCTTACATTAGCATAAAGGTGATATCTCGATTTCTTTGTAGTATCCGTTTCGACAATGTCACAAAACAAACCATGCACCTCTTGCATATAACAATGTGCTAACACTCTAAATGTCTTTGAATGGATAGAAAATATGTTAACATAAAAGTTGTAGACTCAAAATAATTCACTCAGGAACAACGCCAGGTGACGTGGGCGCCTTCAGGGAAGGCTGAAACGCTCAGCTTTGATATTGCACTTCTACAGTGTGGGGCGACGTGGGCGTCTCGACAGGCCGCTGAGATGGTCCGCTCTGATATGACTGATTCATAATTTTCGGAAAACACGGGGATTTTTCTGCAAAAAAACATAGGGAAAACGTGGGGACTTTTCTGCAAAAAGCGGAGGGTCCGCGCGTGTGTTTTATGCCGGAGAACCGATTCACAATTTCTGGAAAAGGAGGGGACTTTTCTATAAAAAAAACGCGTGCCGTCAGTAATTTTATCTTTTTGTACAGCATAAAATACAACGAATTTGAAGATTAGAGAGAAATATGTATATGTCTGTCAAAATAAAAATGTTAAAACATGAAAGTTGTTTGGAAGGGTAATATCCATATACTCGTGAAAGTAAAATTCAAACGGATGAATGAGTGCGATGAATTTGACAAAATTCGTCAAATATTTGTGCGAATTTGGATCCAAAATTGAGGAGGTAGAGTCGACAAAACTCGAAACCGTTCAGGGGAATGGAACCTACTCGTCGACGCGTATATATTTCATGTATATAATTTTTGGGAGAACAAAAAAATTCAAAAAAAATAAAAAAAATCGCAAAAAAAAAAAAAACACTGTAGAAGAAAACAGTGCGGACGACGTGGACACCTTGAGGGGCTGCTGAAACCGTGCCCTTTTATATATAGTATAGAAGTAGGCAACTCTGACCCGTTTGGAAAAAATAAATAAAATGTCAACAAAAATCTAATCCTTTGCCATTGAGTATTGTTATGTGTATTAGTTGTAAGGAAAAAAAATGATATGGTGTGAGAGAGCGTACTGAAGCCTTATATTGGAGCTTTCGCACCGCTCCCTTCTTCCCCTCGCCTAGCTGCTTCAAACAGCTTACACAAGAACAAGAACACAAGGTTGTGCTGTATCACACAGCAGACCTTTTGTGCACTCTGTCTATTCTATTTGTTTACGCAATCATGATAACAACTCTTGAGTAACACACATATCATGCAGCCGGAGCAAAGCCCTTGTTTTATGCAGCAACCGTCGTCGATGAAGAGAAGTATAGATCAGAAGGATCCAATTTGAAGACACACGAACGAAGACGAACGAAGATCGGATCCAAACGGATCCACGGAACAACCACCGACCGAATCCCGCAAGATCTGCCGGAGACACACCTCCACACGCCCTCGACGACGCCAGAAGCACCGCCAGAACAGAGGCTAGGCGGGGAGGAACTTATTCCATCTTCAAGGAGTAGCCGCCACATCATCTCCTTGAATAGGACACAAACCTTATCAAAACACAAGAAAACATGTGAGAACGGAGCCCTCCCGCCGACAATTACCGGGATCCACCGCGCCACCATGGCACTAAGGCCACAGAGACGAGATCGATCGGCGGCGGCGCCGGCAGGAGGCAGGGAATCCCTCGATAGCCTCTCCTGGGAGCTGCAGCACGAAGGGGTAATCTTTACAGTAACTATGTCTCCGCCCCAAATGCTAATGCACCAAACAATCTTGCGTGCTGCTAACTAGCACACTGATTCACTCGGTTACCACTCCGATCGAAGACAGCACTTGCACCACACAGCCTCACGCTGCCAACGGCCTCGCCCTTGAAGACGTATTGCGTGACACCACAAGTATCGTTGAACATGACCTATCAGTTATCTTATAATATCTCGCCCGTATGTATATTCTTTATGTATGCAACTATGCATGTATATATCTTTGAAGGAAGTTTCCTTGTGTATCCCAAAAACTCTCCTTCGAATTGATCCGTGAGGGAACACTGCCTTGATTTATATATAGGACCGGCAGATGGATAGTATTGATGCTTTAGTTATTCAAACTTAATGGCCACGCATGACACATTCCTTCATGCATGCACCGTGGTCAGTGTATGTTCATGCATGGACATGACATGATTATACCCCTTTTACTAGACCGCCAACAACAAATCCTCATCTCTGATTAACATAAATGGTTTAGGATATCGATTTTTCAAAATATCAATTAACTATTCCCTCTATAATAATCCAACCATTTCGAAATATAAGATGTTTTAAGTTTTTTCCGATTCACACGTATCTGGACGTGTAGACGTATAGTAATGTGTTGATTCACTAATTTCATCTCGTACTTAGGCCACACTGAAATTGCTAAAACATCTTATAATTTGGAACGGAAGGAATATATTTTTAAATTAAATAAATGTGAACGTGTATTTTCTAACAAATCGAATAGCATCACTTTAGTGGATTGTGGCATTTTGTAGGCACATCTCAGAGCTTGTTTTTTGAAAAGCATCAATTCAGTGGCTCGTGCACTCGCTTCGGTTGGAGGTGTTGGCTGACCCGGTGAAAGCTTGTCTCCGTTCGTTGGTCGGTGCCAATGATGGCGATTCCTTGCGTGTTGTCGCCTTCATGAAGGCATCATCGAGGTGAAGCATCCACATCTCTCCGCTATCTCCGGGAGAACCCTAGATCCATGGATCAGATGATGTCGACGCTTCAACGTCATCCCCCTTGGCGGCATCATTCTTGGAGGTGTGCACCAAGTCGAAGGGACCAGTGGAGGGTTCCGTGGTGGATGCAGAGTTCCACGGCTCTTGTTCTGGCGTGTCCCACTCGTCCTCTGGTTATCTTTCTTTGTGATGGAGTCGATACCGCTGAGGGCGGTGTACGATGACCTGCGTGGGTGGTGTAGTCGAAGCTGCGCAGGGCGGTGTACAATGACCTGCATGTGCAGTGGAGTGGAAGCTGTTGCGGGCGGTGCTCGATGACCTTCTTGGGCGCTTCAACTGTGAAGACCTTCGTCGGCGCGGGTCATGTCCATCTCCTCTCCGGAGCTCTCCATCAGAATCAGAACTGCCATCATCTGCGCAAAGAGTCGTCTATTTGGCATAGGCCGATGTGACCTTCTCGAGGCCGCTGCGGTGGTGTGTGCGTGTAGCTCCTTATATGGTAGCCTCAGTTTAAAAAGAAAAAGTAGGCACGAGACAACGGCCTCTCCGACTGAACTCGTCGGGATGGCAACTTGGAAAAATCGTTGTTGAGATTGGCTCGTCGGAGGCGCAAGAGGAGGGAGACCACCTGGCTGCAGGGAGAAGCATTGGCTTGCTGGCTCGACATGAACAGTCATGGCTTGGAAGGAAGAAGAGGAGGTGTGAAAGGGTATGGAGTGACAAGGTGAAGTCGTCAGTCATGGTCTCGTGGACATATTTTGATGGGGTTCAGCAATATTGCGGGTTTGCGCTTGGTCTCGACTTGGGCACGGGGTAGAGGATTAGCGCGGAGACATGACTAGCTCATGGTGGGGGAGATATCGTACAGAGGTCGCACTAAAATTGTCGTATCACTAGTAGAAAAGGATTCTTTGGTGCGCCACCTTTAGTACCGGTTGTACAAAAACCGGTACTAAAGGGGGGCATTAGCACCGGTTGCGTTCGTGGCACCGCGGCGAGGACCTTTAGTACCGGTTGCTATTACAACCGGTACTAAAGGTAGCCTTTAGTACCGGTTGTTAATAGCAACCGGTACTAAAGAGTTGGAGGCCACGCGGCACATGCGGCCGCGGTTGGTGGCCCCACGGCGAGACCTTTAGTACCGGTTGTTTTAAAAACCGGTACTAAAGGTTTCGGGCACTATAACCCTTCTTCCACCCCGAGCCAGAAGCAACTCGACCCAACTCCATTTTTCCTCTCTCCCAAGCTCTAGTTCACCGCTTTTTTCTCCAACATTTGTCAAGATTGGTGGCACCCTATACAAGGGTTAGCAACTTCTTCATCTTCTCTTCCGGCATTTCAAGTTTAGCTCATTTTCGTGCAAGTTTAGCAAGTTTGATTTTGGTGGTGCTTGCAAGGTGTTTGATGAAATGCTAAGTTAGGGATTTCATTTGTTTTATATGCATTTTGAGCTCAAATTAAAGTATAATTTGTGGTTTTATATAGTGTCCCCTTCCTCACCGCCGTCGATCGCCCGCGCCGCTCCGTCACCGACACCACCTCGGTGAGCCTCTTTTTTATCTTTTATTTTAAAAATTGTTAGTTATATGATTTAAATGCATAATTATTTCTTGTATAATTTTCTTATGTTTTTTTATATATGTATAGTGTCATGGTTTTGATATCCGTCCCCTTCGGCCCTCGTCCGGTCTATGATTCGGATGTGGTATATCTTTTTAACTATTTATTTTGTTTCGTGTTTATAACAATCATGCCGACCAACTTGACGTAGATATATTTTTATTTAGGAGGTAGTTGAACCGGAAATTCCGGCCGACCCTATTGTCGAGTATTTTAAAAAAGAAAACGACGATTTGAGAGCAAAATTGAAGATAAGTGAAGATCTTCGTCTCCAATGCCTAGAAGAGAAGATGGAATTGGACTTGAAGATTGCCGACATCGTTGATGCTCACGGGGTCGAGCTTGCCGACGTCGTCGCTGCTCACGAGAGGAAGATGGATGCAATGCGCGCCAAGCTTAAAAAGATTAGAAAATATGCCATTAGTCAAGAGGCTTGGTATCATTATGCTGTTGGTTCAATAGTTACCTTGGTTGCGATTCTGATCGCATTTGTTGTTGGATTTAAATTCTTTAGATAGTTGTATGTTAGTTTCGATTGATGTATGTTTCGTGAGAACTATGTATTACATTTGGGCACTACTCTACTTTGATTTTAATGTGATGAACTTGTATAAATTAATTTGGTCACGTATCTCTATTCATTATTTAGCTGGTGTAATGGTTTTTGATGTATTTATGTAATGCAGATGAGCCGAGAATGGATGTACGGTGATCGACGCTGTCCCGAGTTCATTGATGGCATGCATCGTTTTCTCGATGTGGTTAAGTTAAACAAGCTGAAGAATGGTTTTATGATTTGTCCATGTGATGAATGTCGGAATACGAGGAATTACCCGAGCGTAAGAACCATACACTCCCACTTGTTGCGACAAGGCTTCATGCCCAATTATTTTTGTTGGACCAAGCATGGAGAAAGAGGGGTTATAATGGAAGACCCTGAAGAAGAGGATGATGACAACTATCCTGTGTTCTCTGAACACGGTGATACTACAATGGGGGAAGACGAAGTTGAGCTCGAGGTCATTGTTGATCAGTCCGATGATGATGATCTTCGTCGGGTCATTCTTGATGAACAGATGAAGTGCGGAAGTGAAAACGAGTGGTCGAAGTTGGAGCGCATGTTAGAGGATCACAAAAAATTGTTGTACCCAAATTGTGAAGATGGCCAGAAAAAGCTGGGTACCACCCTGGAATTGCTGCAGTGGAAGGCAAAGAATGGAATATCTGACAAGGCATTTCAGGAGTTGCTACAAATATTTAAGAAGAGTCTTCCAAGGAATAATGAATTGCCGCACAATACATACGAAGCAAAGAAGATTGTCTGCCCTCTAGGATTAGAGGTGGAGAAGATACATGCATGCATCAATGACTGCATCCTCTACCGCGGTGAGAAGTACGAGAATTTGAATGCATGCCCGATATGCGGTGCATTGCGGTATAAGATCGGGCGAGATGACCCAGGTGATGTTGAGGGCGAGCCGAGCCCCAGGAAGAGGGTTCCCGCGAAGGTGATGTGGTATGCTCCTATAATACCACGGTTGAAACGTTTGTTCCGAAACAAAGAGCATGCCAAGTTGTTGCGATGGCACAAAGAAGACCGTAAGGAAGACGAGATGATGAGACACCCCGCTGATGGGTCTCAGTGGAGAAACATCGACAGTGCGTTTGGGGAATTTGCAGCTGACGCAAGGAACTTAAGGTTTGGTCTAAGTACAGATGGCTTGAATCCGTTTGGGGAGCAGAGCAGCAGTCATAGCACCTGGCCCGTGACTCTATGTATCTATAACCTTCCCCTTGGTTGTGCATGAAGCAAAAGTATATTATGATGCCAGTGCTTATCCAAGGCCCGAAGCAACCCGGCAACGACATTGATGTGTATCTGAGGCCATTAGTTGACGAACTTTTACAGTTGTGGTCTGACGAAGGCGTACGTGTGTGGGATGAGTACAAACAGGAGGAATTTGGCCTACGAGCGTTGCTGTTTGTAACCATCAATGATTGGCCTGCTCTTAGTAACATTTCAGGACAGTCAAACAAGGGATACAATGCATGCACGCACTGTTTAGATAAGACTGACAGTATATATTTAGGTAACAAGAATGTGTACCTTGGTCATCGTCGATTTCTTCCAAACAGGCATCCCGTAAAAAGCCAGGCAAGCATTTCAAAGGTGAGGCAGATAACCGAACGAAGCCTACACGCCCTGATGGTGATGTTATATATGGCATGGTCAAGGATTTGGAAGTAATATTTGGAAAGGGTCCTGGCAGTCTAAATGTTCCAAAAGACGCTAACAAGCGCGTACCCTTGTGGAAAAAGAAATCTATATTTTGGGATTTACCCTATTGGAAAATCCTAGAGGTTCGCTCTGCAATCGACGTGATGCACGTGACGAAAAATCTTTGCGTGAACCTGCTAAACTTCTTAGGCGTGTATGGGAAGACGAAAGATACATCGGATGCACGGCAGGACCAGCAAAGTACGCACGAACGAGACAACCTGAATCCAGAGAAGTACCAAGGTACTGCCAGCTACGCTCTTACCAAAGAAGAGAAGGAGATCTTTTTTCAAGTCCTGAGCAGTATCAAGGTCCCGTCTGGCTACTCGTCGAATATAAAGGGAATAATAAACATGGCAGAGAAAAAGTTCCAAAACCTGAAGTCTCATGACTGCCACGTGATTATGACACAATTACTTCCGGTTGCATTGAGGGGGCTTCTACCGGAAAACGTTCGAGTACCCATTGTGAAGCTATGTGCATTCCTGAATGCAATTTCTCAGAAGGTAATCGATCCAGCAACTCTACCAAGTTTACAGACGGGTGTGGTCCAATGTCTTGTCAGCTTCGAGTTGGTGTTTCCACCGTCCTTCTTCAATATTATGACGCACCTCATAGTTCACCTCGTCGAAGAGATTTCCATTCTCGGTCCTGTATTTCTACACAACATGTTCCCCTTTGAGAGGTTCATGGGAGTCTTAAAGAAATACGTTCATAACCGTGCTAGGCCAGAAGGAAGCATGTCCAAGGGCTATGGAACAGAGGAGGTCATTGAGTTTTGTGTTGACTTTATTCCTGATCTTAAGCCGATCGGTGTTCCTCAATCGCGCCATGAGGGGAGACTGCGTGGAAAAGGCACGCTAGGAAAGAAAGCAACAACATGTATGGACGGGCATTCTTTCACTCAAGCACACTACACAGTTCTACAAAATTCCAGATTGGTGGCTCCGTATATCGTGAAACACATGGATATTTTACGCTCCCAATACCCGGAGGAGACTAACTTCTGGATTAAAGGGAAACACGTGGATACTTTCGGCAGTTGGTTGCGTACACATCTCATTAATAACACACTGTTGGACAAGAGCTATACTTGTTGGCCAAGTCACCATCTTCGACTATATTGACTTTCCAAGGGTACGAGATAAATGGGAATACATTTTACACGGAAACCCAAGACAAAAAGAGCACTAACCAAAACAGTGGTGTCCGCTTTGATGCAACAAACGACGATGGGACAAAGGACACATATTATGGTTGCATACAGCAGATATGGGAACTTGACTATGGACCTTCTTTTAAGATCCCTTTGTTTCAGTGCAAATGGGTCAACCTGTCAAGCGGGGTAGAGATAGACCGGCGGTACGGAATGACTACAGTGGATCTAGATAGGGAAATGATGAAATTCCGTCCTTCAAAGTGAAAACTGACCCAAGCATCGTGTTAAATGATGAAGAATGTCCATGGCTACGGCGCAATCAGAAAAAAGGGACACACAAGAAGAAAAAGTGAACACTAGATAGGGATGTTGTTACTGATGTGTAATAATGTATTAAACCTTTTATGTAACTATGTCCTGAAAACTCAGAAGAAAGATCTAAACACTATGTCAATCAGCTGCAGTTTTACCAACACAATGTTTTGTGTTTGAGCACAAGGTAAAATATATGAGTAACCTGGGAAACAAAACACACGGTTTCTCCTAGCTACAGCCCGACACTGATTCACGGTCGAATGTCGTTGCATTCAGTGTCGGGCATAGCTAGGAAACCCGAATGTTTTGTGTTTGAGCGCCACTGCGATCCAAGCAGCGGTAAGACGTCTCTGATGATCTACAACCGTCCGGCAAGACATCTCTGATGATCTGCAACCGTTTGGAACTGTCGCAGGTCATCAGAAACGTCTTGCCGCTGGTTGCCCAAAGATGCCTCTCCGAGTGACGGTCGAATGTTTCGTGTGAGTGAGTGAGTGACGCTGGAATTCCGGGAGGGGGGCTATATATAGGGTACGTGTGCTTCTTTAGTCCCGGTTGGTAACACCAACCGGGTCATGTGGCTCACGAATTGGTCGTGATACTGCTGATCCAACAGCTTACAATCCCTCAAAAGAAACACACCCCTGATCTAACGTCTCACAAGCGCTTGAAAGAAACACACGATCCGTGTGCTTCTTTAGTCCCGGTTGGTAACACCAACCGGGACTAAAGTCGGGCTCACCCCTGATCCAACGTCTCACAAGCGCTTGAAAGAAACACACGATCCGTGTGCTTCTTTAGTCCCGGTCGGTAACACCTACCGGGACTAAAGTCGGGCTCACCCCTGATCCAACGTCTCACAAGCGCTTGAAAGAAACACACGATCCGTGTGCTTCTTTAGTCCCGGTTGGTAACACCAACCGGGACTAAAGTCGGGCTTTGCGGAGCCACGTGTCCTCCCCCAGCGCTGCCCTAGCCACGTGTCTTCCCCTAGCGCTGTCCTGGAGGTCTTTATATATTGTCGCCGACGGGGTAAACCCTAATCCACCATTCCTAGCCACGAATGCATCGTCTCCACGAGATGGATCCTCCACGCCCGCCGCAGCGCCTTCTGGACGAGGTCGAGCGTGCTCGGCAGAGCGCACTTGGGCGCTACCGCGGGAGCCTATCCCGCCGTATGCCCACGAGCCCGGCGTGGAGAGGAATGCCCTCCTACCGGCCTCCTGCTCCACCAGGTGCCGCCGCACCTCCACCTGGCGCCGCTGCACCTCCACCAGGCGCCGCCGCTCCTCCCGCGGAGGAGGAGGAGGACGACGACTTCGACTGGAGCGACGACGGGGAAGAGGGTTGTGGGTTGCAGATACAGGAGGCCATGGAAGCCTCCTTCCAGTCTGTCCGCGACTACCCTGTCCAGCGAGCCAAGACTGTCTACCAGCTCAAAGCGAAGGAGGCTTCCGAACTGGATTGGGCGCTGAAAGACTCATCCTCCATGGATCTTGCCCTCCGCCGCAAACGTGCGCGCGAGAACCGGGCGGCCGCCCACGGGGCTGGCTCCTCCCGCCGTTCCCCCTAATCCTACGGCCTTCGAGCCAGCAAGTCCGTTTATGTAGAATAATGTTGGTGATGTTGGATCCTAGGGCTCCTCCCGCCGTTCCTCCTAATCCTTTTATGTAACTGTGTGGTCCGTTTATGTAGTAATGTAACTGTTAGTGATGTGTAATAATGTATCCTTTTATGTAACTGTTAGTGATGTGTAATAATGTATCCTTTTATGTAACTGTGTGGTCCGTTTTTGTCAGATTCAAAAGTATGCACAAGTTATTCAAATTCATATTCAAACATCTTTATTTAATCCAGTTACATAGCTCGGGCCATTTTTATAGAAAACAAATAGATAGATCATTATTACAATTGTGTAGACAATTAAATTAAATATACATTAAAGAAAAAGAAACTAGAGAAAAAAACAAAATAGAAACCAAATAGATATAAAAAACAGGAAACATATGAAAGAAAAAAGAAACTAGAGAATTGACGTCGTTGGTGTTAACGATGTTTCTAAAATAAATAGATAATTATTATAAATTTTAGACAATTAAATTACATAGATATAAAATAAAAAGAAACTAGAGAAAAAAACAAAACAGAAACCAAATAGATAAAACAAAACAGAAACCAAATAGAAAAAACAGAAAATAAAAAACAAAAAAAAGGCTACAACCGGTACTAAAGGGGTGGGCTTCGCGCGCGAAATTTCGCCGCAGCCCAAACAGACCTTTAGTACCAGTTGTTCTGTACAACCGGTACTAAAGACCCTTTAGTACCGGTTGTAGAAAACAACCGGTACTAAAGGTTGTTTGAATGCAGTTTAAGCAACGAATTGGGGATGAAATCCCCAATTCGCATCGTCTTCATCTTCGCGGCCTCTCGAGCTCTCCGGCCGGCGAAGCCCTGCTCCGGCCTCACCTCGTCCTCCGCCGCGCGCCGTCGCCTCGCGCGCTGCTCCGGCGCCATCCACCACCGCGCCATCGCCGGCCACCGTCTCCCCGCCGCCACGCTCCAACGCCGCGCCCCATCGCCGGCGCCTCGCACCGACTCCGCCTCGGCCCGCCATCGCCGGCTCTCCACCACCGCGCGCGCGCCATCGCGGCGCCGCCCTCCACCATCGCGCGCCGTCGCCTCCCTGCGCTGCTCCGCCGGCCTCCAAGTCCGCCACCGCGCCTCGGCCTCCACCGCGCGCCATCGCCGGCCCTCTCCTCAGGTTTTTTTTTTCATTTTTTAGTTTAGGTTAATTCTTACTGTTTTTTGCGAAGTTAGCAATTTTTAGTTTAATTAGGTTCTTACTGTTTTTTGCAGAGTTTGAAAATTTGAAACTTTTTTTAGTGTAGCAATTTTTAGTGTAAGTAAATGTGTTTGCAATTTGAAAATTTAGTTTAAATAAATGTAGCAAATTAGAAAATGTAGCAAATATTAGTAGCAAATATTAGTAGCAATATTAGTAGCAATTTTTAGTTTTAGCAATTTTGTAAACTTAGCAATTTTAGCAAATTTTGTAAACTTAGCAAAAAAAAATTGTAAACTTAGCAAGTTTTAAATTTTGTTTAGCTTATTATTGTTTAGGTTAATTTTGCTAAGTTAGAAATATTGCTTAGTGTAGCAAAATATTGCTTAATTTTGCTAAGTTAGAAATATTTACTTATTTACTAGAATTTTGTTTAGCTTAATTTTGCTAAGTTAGAAATATTTACTTATTTAATTTTGCTAAGTTAGAAACATTACTAAAAATAACTTTGAAAATTTTGCTAAGTTAGAAACATTATTAAAAATAACTTTGAAAATTTTGCTAAGTTAGAAAAGTTACTAAAAATAATTTTGCTAAGTTAGAAATATTTTGCTAAGTTACTAAAAATAATTTTTCTAAGTTAACTTTGAAAGTTAATTTTGCTAAGTTAGAAATATTGCTAAGTTAGAAAATTTTAGTAGCAAAGTTTGAAAATTTAGCTAAGTTTGAAATATTGCTAAGTTAGAAATTATTCTAGTAAATAAGTAAATATGTGCATTGTCATTTTTTTATTCTAGTAAATATGTGAATTTTGCTAAGTTTGAAAATTCTAGTAGCAAAGTTTCAAAATTTAGCAAAGTTTGAAATATTGCTAAGTTTGAATTACAAATTTGCAGTGACATTGAGCTATGGAGGACGATGCCCCCATCATCGACGCCCCGGACTTCATCCGAGACTTGGAGAAAGAAGAACGCTTTCAAGCACTTATATTTGATAAGACCCTTGGACCCAATTCCGATGGAGAAGATTCCGACGAAGAAGACGGCGAAGATTTCAGCGCGAAATGCTTGAACGACTCCGGTGAGGGACTTGAGTTACAAAACTTCAGAGACGACGACGAAGAAGAAGTGTCGTTACAAAACTCCGTAGAGAACTCCGGCAAGGTATATATTAAGTCTTGTTGATCACTAGCTAGATGCATTAATTGATTTATATGCGCACTTATTAACGAAACATTTTTCTTTCAGCCCTCTGGATCTACGTCGACAATCCGTAAACGAGGCCCAGCCCAAGGGTTAAAGCTGCCGGATGGTGCAAAGTTGTCGATCGACGAAGTTAGCATAAAAGGCAAACCGGAGAAACCCGATGGAATCTCCACTAAATACATAGCTCAATGCGGATTTCTTGTAAGGGACATGGTCCCGATCACCGTTGCAGAATGGAATGAGCCGAAGAAAAAAAACATTGGCGCAAAATATGTCGAGGACAGAATTAAAGAAACCCTTTGGGAGTCGATATTGGGTTATTTCAGCCTACCGGCAGATCTCCCACAGAGGAGGAAGGATAAAGTCAAGGAGTGGACTCTTAGCAAGATGGCCGAGCAATTCAACAACTGGAAGAAATCATTGTGGAGAAAATATGAGAAAAAAACTCCAGATTTCACTGGACATCTAGAGAAGCTAAAAGATGACTGGCCTGAATTTGTGGCGTATAAGAAATCGGCCGTCGCTGTGGCCCGATCGAAACGAAATAAGTTGAATGCTAAGAAGAAGAAATATTTCCATCGTTTGGGCTCAGGTGGCTACAAGACTGCCGTGCCTAAGTGGGAAGCCTATGAAAACGAGCTGCGTCAAAAAGGGATCATTCCACAGACAGATGACTGGCCCGACAGGTCCAAGTTATGGTTGTTTGCGCATGGGGCAGTGTTGGACCCAAACACAGGGCTGATTGTTGCAAAGGGAAAATGGAAGAAAAGAATTAAAAGAGTCACCAAAAAACTAGTTGACGCAATAGAACTAGTCCGACAGGGAAAATATGTTCCCGATAGAGAGGACGACGAGCTTTCACTCGCCCTCGGGAATAAAGAACACTGGGGACGATGTCGAGGCAGAGGAGGCGGGGTTGGTTTTCTTGAAGGGTTTCCGGAGCACGCTGCAACTTATAGAAAACATTGCAGAGGTAAGAAGAGGGAGGCGGAGAGGTTTACTGCATTAGAACGCCAGATGCAGGATGTGAAGGAGCAACTGGCCTTAATTACCCAGCAAAGGGAATCTCAGCCGCGAGTACAAGATCATGCAGTCGATGTCTGCCCATCTCAGCGGAAAAGCAGCGTGGGTTCCACGCAGCTACAAGATCCTGCAGTTGATGAACCAGTTGATGAACCGTCGGCGGCGCGCTACCCCGTGGATGATATCACGGAGAAGACAAATTGTGAGTTACATGCGCCAATGAAGAACATTAGTTTTCCGGTGGCGAATGGCTATGCTTTACCGCATCAACTTGGATCAACCTTCCATTTTGGTGAGATTCCGGCTGGATCAGCTCAATCCATCTTGACATTCCCGGAGCTGAAGGCGAGAAGACATTGGGAGATGTCGAACTTGGTATCGTTCTATGGAAGAAGAAATATATCAAGTTTCCAGACTCGGCGCCAAGGCCACCGACTCCTCCGGTTAGAAATTCACCACAGCAAAGTCCACCCTCCTCCCCCGACGATTGGGAGCCCACCGCGAGTCCATCGCCCGCGCCGTCCCGTCAGCCGACTGCTGCGCCCACTAGTAGTTTGACAAAGCGGAAGCTGTTCACGTCGTCCCCTGTCAAGAAACGTGCAAAAAAACCCAAGGAAGTCAAGGCTCCTGAGAAGTTAGCTGGCGAGATGACTCAGGAGGAATTAGAAGTGAGCACACGTGAAGAGGCGAGAGCCTTTTTTGAACAGAAAAAAAGGAAAGACTGGAGGCAAGACTGGACCCCATGAAGGAACTTCTGAAGACTATACCAACTGAGGTAAAAGATCACACCGTTGACAACCTATATGACCCTCCACCACCGCCCCTTTCAGACTATGAGCGAGGTATTGAAAAGGTACTTTCCTCACAGATGGAGCAAGAAAAAGCGTGCGGGAAAAGAGTTGCCCAGCTCGGAGAACAAGAAGCACAATCGATCGCCCCGCTCATTGTGCCTTCTGAAGCTCGGGAAATCGAGCATGGAGAAGTTGTCATTGGCGACACAGGTTGCCCCATAGCGCAGATAACAATTCAATATAAATTTGAACTCGGGCTGCCTCTGGTCGAAAATCCGAGTGCTCTAACAACACAGTTATATAAATTGCATAACTGGTACATGGCCGCCGCAAAAGAAGGGAAAATGTGTCTCATGGCGGGAGTTAAGGAACAACACTTCTTCCGACAATATGGTGTGGAGGTTGCGTTCTCCGAACTTTTTCAGATGTACAATCAACTTGCTCTCGACAAATCTATCATCAGCTGCTATTGTCTGTAAGTAATTTATTCGTGTAATTTTAATTATTTATAGTTAAGCTCGTTCATTGCTTGTAATTATCCTCACAACATTCTTTTGTACGCTATTATGCAGAATGAAGATTCGTGAATGCCGAATGGGAGGAATCTGGGACATTGGGTTCATTGACCCGGATAAAGTTCATGAAGTCACCGTACAAAGTCCTCTGTATGCCCAGGAAACAGAGGACGTTTTGCTAACGTGTTTTAAGCGACAAAGTACCAGAAAGGAAATACTTTTTCCTTACAACTTCGGGTGAGTGTTACTGTCTTGTACACATTCTATTTTGCTTTTCCGATATTAAGTGTAATTGATGAGTTCTGAATACCTGCGTATATAAATGTGCGCAGGTACCACTTCATTCTGCTAATCATTAGACTCGAGGAAGGACAAGTTGAAGTCTGGGACTCATTAAGGAAAGATCAAGATGATTACAAAAGCGTGCGTCTAATGCTCAAGAGGTAATTTCAATCGCACTATATCGTCCTCTTTCGTTCATTTCCGGATATCAAAAGTATAAGTAATAACTCCTCAATTCATTTTCTTTTCCGGGCAGGGTTTGGAAAAGGTTCATCGCGGAAGAACGCGGTGAATGGAAACATAAGCTGAGTTCAAGGCTAACAACGTAAGTACTACTACGTATCTAGGTCTATGTATCTTTCTAATACCATTATCATTCTCTTGATTATTATTTGATTAAATTAAATTCTTGTATAGTGGTGTCTGCGACAACCACAGGGGACGGAACTATGTGGATACTACGTTTGCGAGTATATTCACATGAGGGTCAATGAGAGAGTCAATAGTATAAGAAATCGAGAGGTACGTAAACATCATACACAACTTTTATTTTGCTACCATCAATCATGTTTAGTTTCGATCATAACTGATTTGATCTCCTTCTTTTAAAGATGGCAAGGAAGCGGAACCAGCTCCTACTAAAAAACCGCGTAAAAGCTATTGCGGAGGAATTGGCGGGATTCATTATGACGCATGTCGTAGATGAATTCGGTGAATTCCACTATGTTGATTAATAGACTCCCTCCATGCATGCACTAGCTAGCGGTGATCTCAATTGTAATTATGAGTACTTTATATGTAACGAGAGTACTTTATATGTGTAAAGAGTACTTTATATGTGTAGTGAGTACTTTATACGTAATCTCCTCCGAAACCCTGAAAAATGAGCGAAAAGGAAAAAAACAGAAACCCTAAACCCTGAGAAATAAGCGAAAAGAAAAAAAACCGAAAACCTAACCCCCCTGAAAAAATAAGGGGGGGCAAAAAAACAGAAACCTTTAGTACCGGTTGCTATTGCCAACCGGTACTAAAGGTCCTCAGCTGCGCGCGCGCAGGTTCGGCCACGTGGAGGTCCTTTAGCACCGGTTGTTTATACAACCGGTACTAAAGGGGTACCCCTTTAGTCTCGACCTTTTAGTACCGGTTGCACAACCGGTACTAAAGGCCTAATAAGACCGGTACTGATGCCCTGTTCTCTACTAGTGTATGTGAAGCAATTTCGATGATTTACGACGGTTTGCACACCGTCAAACGGGTGGCTTGAGGGTGAATTGGGCTACGAAAAACAACCGTTTTGTGCATTGCCACTTCCATGGCCAATATTCTAAAGAAAATCATGAGAAGAGTGGGGAGGCGTAGCTCCTACTCGTCGCTCTTTAACTCCTTTATTATCTATGGTGATTTTTTTCATCAATTGTTTCATCTGATTAACAGTGCAGCCTCCAAATTCCATTCTGGTGGAATCATGGAAGAAATTCAATCATGATGTCCTCATGCGTGCGGATGGCAAAAAGTGTCCGACTTTCTTACCATGACGACCCTTTGTACAGCGGTGTGGATTTCCCGATATGCGTGTGCGAGTAAGCCAAGATATCTGGGGCATTGTGTGACGAGGATGCGTGTACCAGGAGGTCACACCCGTAGTTTTATTGGTTTTCTCTACTTTTTTTTTCTTTAGGCTGTACTCTACTAGTAGTTCTTTGGTCCTTACTTTGGTGAAATGCAATGAAGCGAGGTTAAAGGTTAAATGTAGTGAAGGGAGGTTAAAAAAAATCACTTGAGGTAGATGTTCTCTTTCCGTACATATAATGCGCAATCTCCGCCTTTAACGGGAAACAAGCTCTATGGTTCCATTGATTTGTATCCATCGCTCCTCACAGCTCTACCCTTTGACACTTACATGCAGGAAAATAGGTGGCAATTAACCAAACATAAGAAGTTCAATAGATCGGAAAATCAAATGAAGGGGACGTAGGGATAGGAGACACCAGAAAATTAGCACGTGTTGGTGAGCGAATTTTCCTAGCTAGCATATGAAACTTCTGAGGAAGGATGAAGATATCTTGTACACAGTTCATGGAAGCCCTACTGTCGGAAGACCGTAGTAGTATTTTAGCAACCCGTCTGTTCCGACCTTCAATCACACGTTGCTAGAACATGAGCACTACAGGAAAGCCACAAGACGCCGACGGCCTGATTATACGCCGACGGCCAAATGTCGGGGCCGTCGGCGTATAAGGTGAGATCGGGGAGCCACGAACGCGGCCGTCGGCGTAGCGAACCCCGTCGGCGTAGCCCGACATAGGCCGACGGCTGCCGTCGGCGTACAAATGGCCGTCGGCGTATAGCGCCATACCTGACGGTGCTCAAACGGGTAGCCGTCGGCGTATAATTGTTTTTTTTATCAACTAATTATAAATTAATTTAGATTTATTTATTTCTCTATATAAAATTTAATGTAGGTATAATTTATATATAAATTGGATCTATAATATTTAATGTAGGTATAATTTATATATATTGGATCTAGCATTTCCCTCCCAATTACGGTATCCCACCCTTATAAAATAACGGTTTGAGTATTCCGGAACCCGACCCTACAACATATACATGTAAAATAATAAAAACAACACATGTAATATACACCTACAACATAAATATTAAATATATGGCTCAATTTATCCTGCCCCGTGGTGTGACCGGCTTCACGACCATCACTGTTTCCTTAGCGAGTTTTTGGGCATATAGCTGGAAACTCCCACATCGAGCGAACGGGGGGAATCTTCGCAAGAGTTGGGGTATATGTGTGTTTTTATTTCAACTATGACCTAACCTAACACAACCGAGCAAAAAACTCCTATGGCCTACCCCCTCTCGGCTTCGGTCAAGGGGGTAGACGGGAACTTTGACTTTTTTCCAGCGGATTCAGGGTTTCGCCGAAGTGGGGCCCCGGAGCGTCGGAACCCCTCCCAAACCTAGGTTGTGCCATACCATATGTATACAAGTGTGTTGTGTGTTGTAAATGTCCGGTATCCTACTCCTAGGTGTGACCGGCTTCACCGACTTCACTTTCTCTCTAGTGAGTTTCTGCACTTAGAGGTGAAAACTCCCCTTTCGGGCGAACTGGATGGAATCTTGTGTTGATTTGGGGTAGACTTTGGTTTCTCATGTTCCTATGGCCTAACCTAACAAAACCAAGCAAAAAAGTCCACTGGCCTACACCCTCTCGGCTTCGGTCAAGGGGGTAGACGGGAACTTTGACTTTTTTCCAGCGGATTCAGGGTTTCGCCGAAGCGGGGCCCCGGAGCGTCGGAACCCCTCCCAAACCTAGGTTGTGCCATACCATATGTATACAAGTGTGTCTTGGAGTTACAAGCATCTACTTGGCCAAAACATCTACTAGGAACGGAAAGCATGCAAGACCATAAATAACATATAAGATAGATTGATAATCAACTTGACATAGTATTCAATATTCATCGGATCCCAGCAAACACAACATGTAGCATTACAATAATATGATCTTGATCATGATAGGCAGCTCACAAGATCTAAACGGTTGAGCTAGGGTTGACGGCGGCGTCTCTGGAACTTTTCGTGGATAATGGCTCGGGTATTTAGGGTTTTCGCGTCGGGAGAATAAATAGGCGAAAGGGCGGCGGCTGCAGAGCCACGTGGGCCCCACACCACCCCACGGCGCGGCAGGGGGGCAGCGCGGCCCCATGGTGTGGCTGCCACGTGGCGCTCCTCCGTCTCTCCTCTGGACTCCGTGTTCGTGTTGGAAAAATAGGAAGTTCTATACAAGTTTCGTCCAATTTCGAGAATATTTCCAGACTACTTTTCTGGAATACAAAAACAGCAGAAAACAGGAACTGGCACTGTGGCATCTTGTTAATAGGTTAGTCCCAGAAAATGCATAAAAATGCTATGAAGTGTATATAAAACATGTAACAATTGGTATAATATCAACATGGAACATCAGAAATTATAGATACGTTTGAGACGTATCAAGCATCCCCAAGCTTAGTTCTACTCGTCCTCGAGTAGGTAAAACGATAAAAACAAAATAATTTCTGAGGTGACATGCTACAATCATAATCTTGATCAAATAGTATTGTAAAGCACATGTTATGAATGAAGTGATCCAGGTCAATGGTCTATAGTTTGCTAGCAAGTAGATAATGAGCAAACAACTGAATCATATAAGCAAAAACTTTTCATGAATAGTACTTTCGAGACAAGCATCAAAGAGTTTTGCATAAGAGTTAACTCATAAAGCAATAGATTCTAAGTAAAAGGTATTTAACCAACACAAAGGAAGATTTAAGTTTCAGCAATTGCTTTCAACTTTCAACATATATATCTCATGGATATTTGTCAACACAAAGCATATAATAAGTGCAATATACAAGCATATAAAAATTGTTGCACCAAAGTTGACACTAGTGTTTGCTTCTAAGATAGAAAGAAGTAGGAAAACTGACTCAACATAAAAGTAAAAGAAAGGCCCTTCGCAGAGGGAAGCAGGGATTAAATCATGTGCTAGAGCTTTTTAAGTTTTTGAAATCATATAGAGAGTAAAAATAAGTTTTGAGAGGTGTTTGTTAATTGTCAACGAATCAGAAAATGGAAAGTACAATATGACCCCTGCCAACCAGACTTTTAAGAGCGGCTCCCATGAAGGACGTTATTTCTACCAGCAAGGCAGATCATCCCTCTTTCTCTTTTGTTTACACATGCAGATATTTCACTGTTTGTCATTGCTTGACTGATAAATCAGGGCAAAAATGTGAAGAGAATTAAGCGGTTAAAGTTGTAATTAATTGGGACTGGGCACCCCATTTGCCAGCTCTTTTTGCAAAATTAATGGATAAGCGGATGTATATGCCGCTAGTCCGGTGGTAAAGTCTGTTTGACAGTTGACATAAAGACATCCACCCCGTCCTCATGAGCTTGGTAAACATTGACACAAAATAGGAGTAATAAATTTGAATAGTTTAAAGGTAGCACATGAAAAATTTACTTGGAATGGCAAGAAATACCACATATAGGTAGTTATGGTGGACACAGATGGCATGGATTTTGGCTCAAGGTTTTGGATGCACGAGAAGCATTCCCTCTCAGTACAGAGTTTAGGCTAGCAAGGTTATTTGAAGCAAACACAGGATATCAACCGACACAGCAAGACTTATATGAAAACATATTGCAAGCATTATAAGACTCTACACTGTCTTCCTTGTTAACCAAACCCTTTTACTAGAAAATATCTAGACCTTAGAGATACCAATCATGCAAACCAAATTTCAACGAGCTTTACGGTAGTTCTTCATTAATAGGTTTTAACTACATGATACAAAAGCTTAAACATGAACTACTTGATAACTCAAAACAATTGACAAGTATCAAATTATCCAATACAATGATCTACAAGAATATGTAAGCTTTTTCCATTATACCATCTACCACATGCAACATTTTCTGTTCCAACCAAACACCAATCAATTTATTTCAACATAAACTCTCCAAACAATTATAAGTGAAGCAAGAGAGTACTTTCTTTAAAAGAACTAACAGCTCTGAATAAGAGATGCATGCAAAACAGGAGCTAAAAGCATAGCAATAGCTAGATAAGAATACTCAACAAGTATAAGTGAAGAATAGGAGTATTCATATGAAAAAGCGGAGCGTGTCTCTCTCCCAATCAAGAATGCTGGGGTCCAATCAAGTTGACCATAAGAAAAAAAAATACTGAAAATAAAAGCACACAGACGCTCCAAGTAAAGCACATATGATGTGAAAGAATTAAAATATAGTTTCACTAGAGATGACCTGATAAGTTGCTGATGAAGAAGGGGATGCCTTGGGCATCCCCAAGCTTAGACGCTTGAGTCTTCTTGAAATATGCTGGGGTGATCCATGGGAGCATCCCCAAGCTTAAGCTCTTCACTCTTCTTGATCACATTATATCATCCTTCTCTCTTGACCCTTGAAAACTTCCGCCACACCAAACTCAAAGTAATTCTCATTAGAGGGTTAGTGCACAATCAAAAACTCACATGTTCTATAAGGACACAAACATGACCGTTACTTTTAACATTAACTACTGCCACTGATGTTATGTGAAGCTCTTCACCCTAAAAAAGAATTCCACTCAACACTAGTAAAAGAGAGAATGCGAAAAATAAAAGACAGAATCTGTCTAAACAGAACAGTCCGCAAAGACGAATTTTTTCGAGGCACTTACGTTGCTCAGATCGAAAAACTTTAAACTAACGAAAGATGCGTACATATCTGAGGATCACGCACAAAAATTTGCAGATTTAAATAATTTTTCTGTGATTTTACAGAATTAAAACGGTGAACAGCAGAAATCTGTTCCTGCGCAGAAATCCAAATCTAGCATCATCTTCCTATTAGAGGCAATACTTGGCACAACAATGCGATAAAATAAAGATACAAAGGAATTGTTACAGAAGTAAACAACTCCTTGACTCAAAAAGAAAAGAAAAATTGCAGAAATAAAATAATGGGTTGTCTCCCATAAGCGCTTTTCTTTAACGCCTTTAGCTAGGCTAAAGATTTTAATGATGCTCACATAAGGATAAGAGTTGAAACATAAAAGAGAGCATCAAGAAGCATATATAAAACATGTTTAAATCTAACACTCTTCCTATGCATAGGAGCTTGTAAGAAAACAAATCAATGAAGCACAAAGTGACTAGCGGAAAAAAACAAGTGCAACTTCAAAACTTTCAGCATATAGAGAGGTGTTTTAGTACCATGAAAATTTCTACCATATTTTCCTCTCTCATAATAATTTTCAGTAGCATCATGAACAAACTCAACAATATAACTATCACATAAAGCATGCTTTTCATGATCTACAAACACATAATTTTTATCAAGCTCAAAATAATGGGATTAAAACTTTCAAACCCACTTTTAACCATTTTATAACAAGATGATTGATCATTCTCAAGAGGTATGGGACTCCACCTAGATAAAGTCAAGACCTCTCCAATCCCATTTTCATTAGTAGAATACATAATATTATCAAGCAATATAGGACCATCATCTAGAGCTTTATCATAAACATTTTCTAAACAAACTTTCTCATTACCATGCATTTCGAAATTACGCACAAATAAAGGATTATCATAAGATTTATCAAAATAGCATGGATTATCATAAATAACAGTAGCATACTCATTTCCACAAGTTTTACTCATAGGGAATATTTCAAGAGAATCCACAGGAACATAACATTCATCCTCCTTTGATAAGGATGGAGGGTGATCAAATAATGTAAGAGGTAAAGAGTTACTCTCATTAGAAGGTAGGCATGGGTAGCTAATCCATTCTTCCTTCTTTTGTTCATCACTCTCCTCCTCTTTTTCATCCAATGAGCTTTCAGCTTCAGCAGTAGTTTCTTCTTCTACAGGTTCCTGCAAGACAATGGTCTCTTCTTTTTGAGGATGTCTTTTCTCAAGAAATTCAGTAATATAAGGATTATCATTATAATACTCAAGGCAATATCCAAGCATAGCAAAAGTATCAGATCTATAAGGAGCATCATCATCTTGAATATAACCAGCAATTTCATAGGCACCCTTAAAAACAAAAAATTCTTCAATTTGTTCAAGATTAACAAAGTCATAGTTTCCTTTAGCATAAGCAGCCAAGGTTTCATTATCATTATAATCACATTGGAAAGGGAGGTGTTTATGCCTTCTACAACATAAAGATTCATTAAAGCAGTAGGATTCATCATAAGTAGAGCACAAGTTTTTAGCAAAATAATTCAATCTACTTATTTGTTCCCATAAATATTTCCCTTTTTGAGATAAGCGGTATTCCTTATAATAATTTTGTTGTTCCTCTGTGAACCCACTTAGCCAATAAGATTTCGCTTCAGAGAGACCAGCCATTGATAGCAAGTAAACAACTAGACATAATAACAAACCGAAATAAACTAGATGCAGAAAACTAATTTTTTTGTGTTTTTGATAAATAAAGCAAACAAGACTAATAAAAATAAACTAAGCAAGACAATAACAAAGTAAAGAGATTGGAAGCGTGAAACTCCCCTTGCAGAAATCCTCTTGCTCCCCGGCAACGGCGCCAGAAAAAGAGCTTGATTGCGTGGATCACACGTTCGTTGGGAGACCCCAAGAGGAAGGTATGAAGCAGTGTAGCAGCAGTTTCCCTCAGTATGAAACCAAGGTTTAATCGAACCAGTAGGAGCAAGAAATCACTTCTGAAGGTTGTCAGTGGCGCGCTGACGTGGAACCTGCACACAACACAATCAAACTACTTTGCCCCAACGAAACAGTGAGGTTGTCAATCTCACCGGCTTGCTGAAAACAAAGGATTAAACGTATGGTGTGGAAAACAGTAGTAAATTGCAGAGAATGAAAAGGAACAATGTTTGCAGTTGGTTGTATTATCAGTGTAAAAGAATGGACCGGGGTCCACAGTTCACTAGTGGTGTCTCTCCATAAAAGATAACTAACATGCTGGGTGAACAAATTACAGCTGGGCAATTGACAAAATATTGAGCGCATGACAATGCATATATATGACATGATGATTACTATGATATTCATGTGGGCATTACGACAAAATACATAGACCGTTATCCAACAGCGTCTATGACTAATAATCCACCGCCAGGTTGTCATACCGAGTTCCCCGTTGGTATTAAGTTGCAAGCAACGGATAATTGCATTAAGTAATGTGCGTAATGTAAACAAATGCATTAGACCTAACGGCGCACCCTTAAGCTAAGCATCGGTTATTTTATCCCTAGTGGCAACAGCACATCCACAATCTTAGAAGTTATTGTCACTCTCCCAGATTACCGGAGGCATGAACCCACTATCTAGCATAAATACTCACTCTTGGAGTTACAAGCATCTACTTGGCCAAAGCATCTACTAGTAACGGAAAGCATGCAAGATCATAAATAACATATAAGATAGATTGATAATCAACTTGACATAGTATTCAATATTCATCGGATCCCAGCAAACACAACATGTAGCATTACAATAAGATGATCTTGATCATGATAGGCAGCTCACAAGATCTAAACATGATAGCATAAAGTGGAGAGACAACCATCTAGCTACTGCCATGGACCCGTAGTCCAAGGATGAACTACTCACGCATCACTCCGGAGGCAGGCATGGTGATGTAGAGCCCTCCGGTGATGATTCCCCTCTCCGGCAGGGTGCCGAGAAGAGCTTCTGAACCCTCCCGAGCTAGGGTTGACGGCGGCGGCGTCTCTGGAACTTTTCGTGGATAATGGCTCGGTATTTAGGGTTTTCGCGTCGGAAGAATAAATAGGCGAAAGGGCGGCGGCTGCAGAGCCACGTGGGCCCCACACCACCCCACGGCGCGGCAGGGGGGCCCGCGCGGCCCCATGGTGTGGCTGCCACGTGGCCCTCCTCCGTCTCTCTCTGGACTCCGTGTTCGTGTTGGAAAAATAGGAGGTTCTGTCCAAGTTTCGTCCAATTCCGAGAATATTTCCAGACTAGCTTTTCTGGAATACAAAAACAGCAGAAAACAGGAACTGGCACTGTGGCATCTTGTTAATAGGTTAGTCCAGAAAATGCATAAAAATGCTATGAAGTGTATATAAAACATGTAACAATTGGTATAATATCAACATGGAACATCAAAAATTATAGATATGTTTGAGACGTATCAGCGTGAAGCAGCGAATGCAGAGCGGCCTCCAGTGCGTGCACGTACACGCAGACGGCGCCGTGGCGGAGGCTTGCACGCGCGCGGTCGCCTGGCCTAACTGCTCCCCTCGCAGAACACATCGGTACCCTGCTCCCCTCTGGCTTGCTCCTGCTGAACAAGCTGTGAACGACGTGATTGCTAATCGACTGCACTCATGCGACCTATATTCAGAGCACTGTACGAATTAGCAAGTAGTCAGTGCTTATTATTTTGGGACAATCACAGGTGCTGCTCTCTTGCAATAATGAAAGTGCGCACTTCTAACCTATGTGCACATAGCTTCGTTGATTCACCTAAAGCAGATACAAAATTTCTTGATAAAAGGAAGAGGAAACAAGTTGTAGATGAATATTATTCAGTATTTCATCAAAATTGTTTACTTATACAGCGTCAATTAACTGGTAGGCCTCCAAATGCACGGCCAAATCCTTTCAAAAGTGTCATGTATGGTGCTCAACCTGGACTGATCCCTACTGGACTAGGAGCATATGGAGAGCAGTTTCTTGGTTCGGGTTCTGAGTTCATGCAAAGCAATGTATATTTTCATCTTAACACACATTCTTTTTATCGATAATACAAGCTAAAATTATAATGTATGATGGTCAAAATTAAGTACGATAGTTTTTCACGCCCGGCTTTTTGCTAGTAATAGCAAAGATAATTAACAGGAAAATAATTAAACAGGAAAAGAAAGAACATTACCTTGGTTCGTTCCTTTTGTCAGCAGCCATGAGGAAAGCAGTGTTTTCCTTATGGGCCAAGACGAAACCTGGCTTTCGTTATGGCCCATAACGACGTCGCTCTATTTTTCAAAAAAAGTTAAAAACAGGTACTACTTTTCCAATAAATATTTTAGAAAATCCTGACATCAGAGGCAAGGAGGAGCGGACAACAAGCACATGCGAGCTGCTGGAGAAGCAGCGACCAGGCTCTGTAGCAGATGTGACTCAGCACGAGTTACACCATTCGTGTAGTACTAGCCCCTGGACCGTTCACCAGTACACACAGCCAGAATGATAACAAATGAAACCATAGTATATCAATCTAGCGAATCCAGAGTATAAAATTATTACAACTTGCATGGCGGAAGCTAGCATAATTTATTTGAAGTATCAATAACATAAAAGCAAATAAAGAACTCCAGTCTTCTAGTTTGCGCCACAGGCGAACAAAGGTCGAGTGCAGTCTCGAAACCTACGTCGATCACTCAGAATCCGAATAACCTGCATTGGTGAGACACAGCCAGAAATTTATTCTGGTCAACACAATGGAATTGTGGTGGCAAGTGTGCTTTGAAGTAGATATAGAAATGACACCTATTTTCTACATTCTTATTTGGCTAGGTGGAGCTTCAGGGCTATTTGGTGAAAAGCTATTTTATCCTATCTTTGAATAAAAACAAATTTTCCAATCCTCTAAAGTTTGGACACTCGGTTTAACCAACTGGTGCTCCTACCCAGCTGGCTATGAGTCCACCGATAGACATCAGGTACTCCCACCAACTTTTGTTAACCCATCAAGTTTTTAATTAAGAAGTTGGAATGAACGAGAACAATGTAGTGACCTCAAGTCCAGTGCTAGTTTGTTCCTAACCAATGGAACACGGCTAAGTCCTTAGTTCTACCCTCCGCAGAGATTAGTGCACTTTACCCAGCTGCTCGGTCCACCCTGCTCAATCCGTGAATCACCACATGGAGAGGAAAGGAGGATCGAACCAGAATCCTCATGTGTAAGCTGCTCAGTCCCAACCCCGGACCCGCACCAACCTACACTATTCTACATCTGCTGGTCACGGTGAGTAGCGCAACAAACAACACTCATACTCCGTCACGGCCAGTACCAATGTGACACGTGGTTGCACAGTTGATGCTACCAAACAAGAAAACAAACATATTCTCAGATTACTGGGCGGCAGTCCCCACCATAAAATCCACTCAGATGACACACTAGCAATCCGCCCAGTGGTTAATTCATTATCATGTTGTTTTCCAATAGCAATTAAAATAACAAGTTTCATATATAACATGATAATTCCCAACCACGATTTTTCTAAATAGCATGCCTAAGAAATATTAATATTATGATGGCACCTAACATATGATTGTCATTGTCCACTTGGGTGTTAGTGAAGCAATCTAGCATAGCTTATTTCACCCAACTCCTACACATGCATTACTACGGGAAAACACTAATGCATAATACAAAAATAGTGGGATCATGAGCATCACTTGCCTTTATAGTTGTTGATGTTCTCACACTGGTCGCACGTACAATAACCATTGTCGTCGCGGTCTACACGTTGCAACACAATACCAGTAATAATGCAATGCATATATGCATGATGGTTTAAATAAATCACTGCAAGTAATATTAGTTTTCTGTAATTCATTAACTATGTGGTGCGCATGAAAAGAATTTTAATGCATTGAAGAAAGATTTAAAGTATTTTATAACACTTTATTGAAGAGTAAAAAGATCTATTTAATTTTTTGTTCAAACAACGTTTCATAAAACAGTGACATAAAAACCATGAGTAAACATTTAGAAAAAAACGCGGCAAAAGGATTTACTTGATTTAGAACTATGGATAATTGATTATAATAAAAATATTATCGATTGGTATTATAAATAATAGAAAATAAATCTTCGGTAGAACTTAAATATTTTTATAGATCTAATTAGATCGCATTGTTCTGAACCCGTAGACATAAGGATCATAATGAACAGACATGTGGCGCAACCCTATTGCTCCATACCCCTTCATTGAGTGATCTGTTCAGATTCGTCCGATCTGGATCTAACGATCCAGAACGAATCTGGGACTTGGGTCGGACTGCTCACCGGTGAACGGCGTCGGACGGCGGGTGTGTGTGTTCTTGGTCGCTGCGCTTCTTCCATGGGTTGTCTATGATGTCCAAGAGGTTCTCCTCTACACCGCAAAGATTATGACGCGCTCAATTCCGTCTCAGGATCTTCATATCGATGGTGGTGTAACAGCTTCGTGCTCCGACTTCAATGACGTTACAGGCTGTGTCTGCGACTCATGAGAAGGATGATGATGTCTAAAAGATTACATAAGCTGATGTTAGATAAGAAGACAAGGTTTGAGGCGTTAGATCGTATAGAGGCTCTGTAGAACTTGATCGGATCGTTCGGAGGCGTCCCGACAATCTCCGCGCGTTCTAGCGAGATCCTATGAGCTCGTTGCAAGATAAAGATGTCCAATTAGGAGAGTTCTAGAGACAAGGTTAGAGCGTATGGGGTGGCTCGAGGCGACCTTGATCGGAAGTTTCGGCGGCTGCGGCGGACGTCGATTTCGTTCCCGTCAAAATTGTGGCTTGGGTTCGAGAATAAAAGGCGGCTCGGGTGGAGAGGCGTGCGGGGTATATAAAGTGGTAGAGTCTTGAGGAAGGGGCTAGGTTTTGAGTCGGTTTTGAAAAAGATTTGGATGAATCCGGTTCGGAAACCCTTCTGTCGAACAGTTTGCGTGCGCGTTCCAGATCTGCTTCTAGAAGGAGGCTTGACGGGTGGGGTCGGCCTGTCAGCGGAAAAGAAAAGAAAAGAAAAGGGAAAAACAGAGGTGGTTCGGATATTGGGCCGAATATCGGCCCGTCTGCGCCCGCGCGAGATGGGCTTGGTTTCGGCCCAATTGGGTCGGCCGGCAGTTTTGTTTATTTAAAACTTTTTCCTTTATTCTTTTTCCTGTTTTCTTCATAACTTTTGATTTGGAACTCGGATTGAGTCAAACCAGTTTTGAAAGACTTGTAAAATCGTCATCTGTCATAACTATTAGGAATATTTTTATCCAAAATAAAATACGAATTATCCCTAAGCACATATAATGCTTTATAAAGGGTTTTGAAAAACTTTAAAGTAGGATTTGAGAAATAATACTTTCAAAATCGAATGCAAAACGAACAAATGCAAGTTTTCAATTTATGCCATGATGAAATGCACATGCTCTTAATGCAAAATATCCATTCCAAAAATTGAGATGTTACAGGCTCAAACTTTGCGATTGTTAGATTATATTTGCTACAATTATATTTGTTTTTTTTTGCGAGATACAATTATATTTGTTGAATACACTGAGTACATTGCTTCAGTAATTGTTTGTGCAAAACTCCGTTTTTCTCTCACATGGGCTCAAAATTGTATTGAATATTCAAATAAAATGCAAAAATTAATTGTTGAGATTTATACCTATGATAGATATGATAGAGGTAACCTCACCATCTCTCACACAAGCGGTCAATGAAAGTGGAGTCTTACTCGTTGCAACACACGTTGCAACACACGAGCATTTTCTTAGTACAATTAAATTTTGGTTCACCGTTGTTGTCGTAGAACACACTCAGCTTGTCGTACTCCTCTTACTGGGCATGTATATGCTGTTGGGCCAATCGCCCGGCCCATCCGTCTTAGGAGGCAACTGTTATTGTACTAGCGAGGTCCATTTACATGTATAAATCCTTAAAAATATTACATAGAATATATTTAATAATACAAACTTTCCATGTAAGGTGAAATAAGGGACTCGTTAATTTTAAAACATGTGTGCATATACTTAAAAATAGTTTTAATGCGTATGAAAATAAATATTCATGTGTATGATGTTTATTTAAAAATATGTGTTAACAAAAATGAACCTAAAACTATATAACTTAACTAGAAATGTGTGTGTGAGAGAGAAAATGAAATAAACTAAGTCCGAATAAAAAATAAATGTTCGATCAAAATCCTCAAATGGAGGTATCAAATAATTATAAAAATAGAATATGAATGAATTTTTTATTATGATATAGAAAATAAAAATAAACTTAACAAAAACGAGAAACATTTTCTGATCTAACGAAAATTTCTACTAGTTATGATCATTTTTGTCCACCACCTAATAATTCAACATTTTACTGCATTCTGGTCATCTAAATTTAACTACTGACTTATACTCCATGAAAACATGAGACAAATTTCGGACAGCATGACAACAATAGATAATTTTGTTTCAACATATGGAATGCAAATTTATTGACACATATATACGCTACACAAATAATTCCATCTCCACATGGTTAATCATATAGAGACATCTCACACGACTAGCTTAATAAGCCATCTCAAACCAAGAGACAAAAAATGTTTACAGAAAAATACTCCAGCGGAAACAAGATTACGAACTCGAAGTCCAAGTGTAGTGGCAACGAGAAACAAAAAGGCCGGAGAAAAGTGAAAAATGTTTTTTTAGGATAAAGATTTCGAGTAATATATGTAGTGAAGATTTTGAATATTTTTTCCTGAAGAAATATGGAAGGTCGTTTAAAGTTGTGAGCCTCGGCGGCGCTCATCTTGATCGCGCGCCCCGCAAACCCATAGGACCGCGGCGGCCAATGTCGAGACGGACCACCGGAGAAACCGCTGGACTGGTGGACCGCCGTCGTATTCTGCTTCTGCAGCATCATTGACCTGCGGTTCGACGTTCACCCTGCCCCTGCTCGCAGGTCTGTGTGCGGCCTGACGGACGGTGGTGCTCGCAGGTCTGCCGGCGGACGGGCCGGCCTCGCATGCCCGCACGTTGACGACCGCAGCGGCCACTCTCTTGACGGACCACCGGAGAAGCTGCTGAACCGGTGGACCGCCGTCGTATTCTGCGGCATCGTAGTAAATAACAGGGCAGTTGTACATGAGCTGCGCTTCGACGCTCGCCATGCCCCTGGCACCGCGCGCGCATCCAATGGCACGTCGGACTGTGGTGCCCGCGCGGCTGTCGGCGGTCGGCCGCTGGTCGCTTCGTGGCACGTTGACCAGACCGTGTCCGGCAGCTGCGCGTGCTCGGGGTCCGGGGTCGGCGAGCGACCGGCCGCCGGCGGACGGCCTGGCCTCCCATGCCCGCACGTTGACGATTCCAGTGGCGCGGTCGCGACGGTAGCGCGCGTGGTACGTGAACGTGCCCGGCCGGTCGGCGACGAAGTTGTACGTGATCGTAGTCACGCCCTCCGCCCCGTCCGCCGGCGGCGTGCCCACCGTCTTCTGCATCCCCTACGTACCAAACCAGCCACCGCAAGGATTGATTAGCTGGTGGACAAAACATTTGACATCGAAGAAGATCGGGTGAGCCGGGCGGCGTGCGTCTGTAAGTACCTCGCGGGTGCGGTGCCATAGGATGGCCACGCTCCTGGAGAGCTGGGCGTCGTCTACGGCGACGGTGAGGACGACGGTGGCTGCCTGCACCGCGTGGATGGTGCGGGAGGTTGCTCGGCCGTCGATGACCGACTGGGACTCGGTCTCGGACCCCATAGCTTCACCAACCCTGTTGTCTACTTGTCTGTCTATGTGTCTCTCTCTGACAATGGGGTATTATCTAGTACCATGGTCGAGGTTTCGTATAGAGGAAGCCTAGCTCGCAGGTTGCAACGTCCGATGGCCCGCGTTGAAGCAGAACCGACGTGGACGGGCGTGGCGCGTTCCCGCCATGGCTGGCTCGGCTTCCGTGTCATCTAAAGAAATGCGCCAGAGAGCGCAGTCAACTGTGATCCTTGATTAATCCTGATTAGCTAGTCCGGGGTGCTAGGGGTGTATGTGCATAATAGTAATCTGTTTAGACGAAGAGATCAACCAACCTCGTGGGAGTATGATGATCATCAAAAATATAAGAATGGATTCATGTCACAACGTGGGTGGCGACTGTTCAATGGCAAACGATGTGTATTAGAAGGATTGAGCTCAAATGTTTCAATGATCAATAATTCAGTTATTTATACAAGGTCTCTGTTCGAGATATCGGTTATAAGAAGAGAAGTCTGCAGAAGAAGTCTCTCAATGGTGATTGGTGAAGCGGCATGCTTCATAGGAAACAAGTATCTATACAAGAAGAAGGCATCCTTATGACGATTTGGACACAAAAATACTCCCCTTTACACAAAGTTGCTTCTTGTATGTCTTGTATTTTTTTATTATCTTGCAAATATTGATCTTGATCACAGACGTACATGATATTTAATAGCTCCTCCAAAAACTTTAGGAAAAATATGAGGAGAGTTGTGTGTATAATTTGTTGCTAAAATTCATTTAAACCTAATAGAAAATAAGGAGAAAATAATGCAACATATTTCTTATTGTCTCTTTGATTACTCACACGATAAAATCTCAAAAGAAAATTCCTATATAAGCGAGATTATTATATAACATCCCAATTATACACTCAAGGATGAAGAAATAACGATCAATCCAGGTTCAACAATAGAATAAATATACTATGATGGGTAGGATTTCTTAATATATGATTATCGGTTGTGTGGCATGTCCATGTGCGCAAACATGGTCTTTATTTGCCAGCAAGTGGTGACGACAGCACATTTGACTTCATTTTTGAGCTGCTTTCACGAGTACTCGTTCTTGTGCTTCAGGACGAAAATCTTAAGTCTAATCTTAATTGGTTGTATCTAGCAATGACTGCGTTTTCGTACCGTTTCTTGTTAGGGTATTGTTTGGATTGTTCGGGCTTGATCTTTAAGGTGAAAATAAACGACCAAGCCTACGGATGTTTGATTCAGCAACGGCAGCCCTTGTGTGTCATTTTCTACCTAAAGACATTGCTTTTGAACATCCATTCTCGGAATCATGTCAAGTGATGACCGGTGGTTGTTGCTCGCCGTCATTGCTTTTCACTTTTTTCTCCTTTTTTAATATTTTTGCTTTATGCATACTCGTTGTCCTGATAGAATCTTGATATCGTGTTGTTGCATAGGTCGGATGTAAGTGATATCTTCTTGATATTAGTATATTACAATTTGTTGAAAAATTTCCATAGTTGTTTGAAAATTGCCATAAAACATTCCTAAGTTACTCTACAACCTTCATCACAAATTTGTACTATCTATTAAATTCCTAATACTTCTAGAAGCTTTTTGCTTTCCGACGGATTAATTCCTCTAAATTATTTCATGAAAATTCCTTGTCTTCAAGAGATTACATCTATTCTACAAAGTTCGATGCATCACATATGTACTCTAAAAGCAACGAGCGAAAATATTTACAAAGAAAAATCCCCGCAAAATCAAGATTACAATTTTGAAGCCCGTGAAACATGCGGATTTACTCGAGGTCGTGAAGCGCAAAGGTTTATGTCAACGACTACTCCTGCTACTCGCGCTTAGCACTTACACACTACTCAACTCAAGGCAATGGACATACACGCTGTTAGTGCAGCTCAAACTTGCTTGCTTTTTCTTGGTTTTTTTCGCTTGCTAATATTTGCTAACTAAATTGGATACAACGGGGCTTATATTTATACTACTACTATACTGTGAGTTGCACAAATTAACCATCTCACCTACAACAAAAATTGACTAGTGCAAGCCAAGATGTCAAGCCGACATATCCTGAATACTACCTAACACATGCTGGAGCTTATCTTGTCTTGTTGTTATTACTTACTCGTCCACACTCTAATTTCTTACTAGCACATGTTCTTTCAGGCTAAGCAACGCAATTAAAACAACAATTCTACATAATAATCTAATTGTTTCGCCCTCTTGCACATTTGGAACTGAGTGCGACCAAGTGCTTTAGTCATCGTGTCTGCGAGCTGGTCTTCGGCGCCGACGTGCTCGACGGCAATCTTGCCGTTGTCGATTCACTCCAAAAAAAATGAAAGCGTGTATCATGTGCTTACTCTGGTCATGGAAAAACGGATTGAATTGCGGACTTACTGTTGGCAAAGATTGTTGCGATGTCATCCTTCGGGCAAAAAGACCTCGTCAAGAGCACACGTTTGTCGGGCCGCCGCCTCAGCAGCGCATGTCTGGGTCACGAGGGCCGCTGCATATACCAGAAACCCACCGGACCGCCGTGGTCAAGGTGGCGACGGACCACCGGAGAAACCGTTGGACGAGTGGACCGCCATCGTATTCTGCTGGATCGAAGTGAATAACATGGTAGTTGGCCATGAGCTGCGCTTCGACGCTCACCCTGCCCCTCATCCGGCGCGCGCGCCCAACTGGCCGTCGGACGGTGGTGCCCGCGCGGCTGTCGGAGGTCGGCTCCAGGTCACTCGGTGGCACACCGTTTCCGGTCGCAGTGCGCGCTCGGCGGCCGGCGGAGGGCCCGGCTTTGCTTCCCCGCTTGTCGATGTCGACGAGACCGCGGTGCTTGAACGTGGCCGGACGGTTCATGACGAAGTTGTACTTGATCGTCTTGCCGGCTGGCTGGGCTGTCACGCCCTCCGCCCCTTCCATGGACGGCGTGCCCGTCTTCTGCATCTCCTCGAGCCATCGGATGGCGACGCTCCTGGCGAGCCGGGCGTCGTTAACGGCCTAACGGGGATGGTGAGGACGAAGGTGATGGGCTGCACCGCCTGGATGGTAGACTGGGACTCTTTTGCTGCTTGAAGTCGGAGCTTCTTCATAGCTTCTTCACGCTTCATTGGCATCTGCTCTCTCTCGCTCTGTGTGTCTCCTACAATGAGGTAATATCTACTATATATACGGTTGGGGTTTTCGCAAGGAGGAAGCCTCGAAGCTTGAAGGAGAGCAGACATGCGCGCGTTAAATACGACGTCGCATCGTTTCTGTCTCCGCTTCGGTGTCCATCCAAAGGAACACGTATGCCAGCGCGCAGTCAACTATGTTCCTTAATGAATCACTGTTAGCTAGCTGCGTTTATGTTTCCTTGATTAGTCTATAGTCTATTCACACGGAAGATATCATCAAATATAAATAAATATGAATCCATGAGCCCACGTGGGTGGCGACATGGCCACTTTGTGCCACGTTCGCCCATCCATCCTCACACTTGCGTGTTCGCCCCCTACCTCTATAAATGATGCTTGAGCTCTAAACTTTTGAATCTGAAACTCGGAAACTTGCAATAAAACGGTTGTGTGCATCACGCTTATGCAGAGATCGGGGCTTTGCTCCCGTTTCGAAAAAAATATCTATAAATGATGCCTCACGCAGCTTTCATTTGTAGATCATCCACGTCGGTGGCTGGACTAAAAGAGGCCAACAATGAAACTTTAATGATGCACGACGTAAGTCCTAAACAATGGAAAAGCTCTGCATTTTATTTCGAAAATCTATCGTAATTTTATCGGCAAAACCTTCGAATATCAGTCGCTCGATGTAGCACATCATTAAGGGCCTTCCAGTTGTTGTCCTTGCCATGGGTAAAAGCAATGCCAGCTCACATAGGCGACAAAACATAGAAAACATGATGTGCCTTTCAAATATCAGGACAATCTTTGAAATCTTCAATTATCCATGTATGAGTAATGAACAACTCAAGATAATCTTCTGTATGCTGATGTTGATAACTAGAGAAATTCGCAAGATAAATATCTGTATGACGAGCAAGTTTATTCACATTGAATCTGCAAAATGAATCTATTGAGTCAAGACAAGAGAAGTTTTGAATCAACTCCGAAGATAACTCATTTAAGCGATGGTAAAAAACATTGGTAATAAAATATATAGCAACATATAGAGGTGTCAACACTGTAAAAGTAATCAACAATGATCTGACGCCTTCCCATTTTCTTATTTTCCCCCATTTGGTTACCATTCCATCCATACTTAGGATTGGATATCATTTTCTGTGCAAATTAACATCATCTAAAAGGGGCTCTCAACCACCAATTTCTCCAATTGTGCAAATATGTCGACACATCTTTAACATTGACTGAATCAATACAATTATAATTTTAGATCAATAAAATACACAAAGCGAAAGTAAAACCATATAAGATAATCCATCGCATACCTTAGCTAGAGTTGGGTTCGGACACTCCCATAAGCTACCAAATTACTCTCAAGTCTTTCTTATACACCGCACCCTGTGATAAGGGTCGACACGATCTTTCACGGTGATAAACAACCAAAGGAATCTCATCTGATCAAGATCTAACCATAAACCCAGCAAACCAGCGTTGAATAGATCAAGATCAACTCAATGGCACCTTCACGTAACAGAGCAAGCAAACAAACAATCCATATTGCTGTCCCACGACATGGGACTTTTTCTCAGAACCTTAACTCAAATATTATTTTTTTACCCCCTTACATTTACTTGACCGACGGCTGGACTTTATATAGATGACACTAAAACCCAAAGCCCTAATCAGATTATACAAGGTCCAAACAGACTTAAACTCAAACCTAAACCAAACCAACTTCGTCCAGAACATGCCGTGGAACATAAAAAAGGTTCGGACTGGATTAAAAATAGGAAAAAAACTAAACTCATCTAGACTCTTTGTTGGTGCACTGCCATCTTCAACACGCTTGAAGGTGGGCCCCATCCAGACTCCTTTGGAGATAGCAAACTCGATCCATGATGAAAACCTCATGTTCGATTGAATGAGGGGACGTGAACGCCCAAAGTATCATCTAACTATTGTATTGGCAACATGTGACACAAAAAACATGTGGGCATCAAGCATATAGACAGCAAACATAGGTGGCACCACATCATCCTCCCCCCTTTAGGCAAAACCTTCCTCAGTTTCGAGTCATCTTCTGCAGCAAGCATGTGAACAACAAGCTAAAAGTCCAAAACAGAAATGTCATAAGAAACTAGAGTTGCAGAGGAAATAGCTGCAATAGAAATTATAGCGGTTTGGGCGTCTGCATCAGTAGATTGAACATGCACAAGAATAGGTATAACAACATCGACTTCCATCCTCTTGCTTTTGATTTTTTGCTTCAGTCTCCTTTTTCTTTTGCAACCTTTCTTCTCTCCATGCCTTGTAGTGAGCAGTATCCATGGTCAGAAAATTATATTTCGTTTTTCCCCGAGTGAGAGCATACTTACATGTGGTATAACTTCTATCCACGAAGTAAACTGCACCTCGCGGGCGCTGCACCATGGTCTTCCAATAAGTAGATGACACAACACAATATTTGCATAAATGGACCTTATTTTGGTGTGTAATGGTGAGCTTATCCGCCACCAATGCAGTAGAGGTAAGGATACACAGAATTTGCAGAAATAACATTAGATAATTTTGTTCAATCATCTCGAGTACAAGTTTATTGTCACATACGCTACACAATCAAATCCATGTCCACTAGATCAATTATAAAAATAGACATCACACGACTAGCTTATAAGCAATCTCAAACCAACAAACAAAAATAGTTACAAAGACATGCTCCCGCAAAATCAAGATTACAAACTCTGAGCTCAAGTGTAGTTGCAACGCAGAAAATACAAGAGGAAAATGAATAATTCTCATTTACGGGTGAAGATTTTGAATAATGTCTTTTTTGAGGAAATTTCGAATAATGTTCAATCAAGGTGGTGGAAAGTTGTGAGCCTCGGAGGCGCACATCTGGCCGCGCGGGCCGTATATATATAGCAGGAACCCACCGGAGAAGACGCCGGACCGGTGGACAGCAGTCGTGTTCTGTTGTCATCGTAGCAAATAACAGGGCAGCTGCCCATGAGCTGCGCTTCCACACTAGCCACGGCTCTGCTCCACCGCGTGCGACCATCTGGGTTGACCAGAAACCCGCCGGAGAAGACGCGCCGCCGGCGGGCAGTTGTCGTACTCTGTTTCATCGTACTGAATAACACGGCAGTTGCCCATGAGCTGCGCTGTGACGCTCGCCACTTCGTCGTCCGGTCCGCATATACGGGAAACCCACAGCGCTCCCGCAGCCAATGTCGCGACGGCCCACCGGAGAAGGTGCCCAACCGGTGGGCAGCCGTCGTACTTTGTGTCATTGTACTGAATAACACGGCAGCTGGCCATGAGCTGCGCTTCGACGCTTGCCACGCCGCCCGCGCGTCTCTCGGTGGTCGCCCCCTGATCACCCCGTGGCACGTTGACCACACCCTGTCCGGCGGCGGTGAGCGCTCGGCGGCCGTCGGACGGCCAAGTCTTGCTTCCCCGGGCGTCGCCGAGACCAGTGGCTCGGTCGCGGCCGACGTGTGCGTGATGCGTGAAGGCGCTCGGCCGGTCCGTGAGGAAATTGTATGTTATCGTGTAGCTAGCCGGCTGTGCCGTCACGCCCTCCGCCCCGCCCGCCGGCGGCGTGCCGGTCTTCTCCATCCCCTACAAACCAAAACCAGCAGATAAAAGGATTAATTAACAACCTGTGCACAAAACATTTGGCATCGAAGATCGGTCGATCAGGTGGAGCCGTAACATACCTCGAGAGCGCGGTGCCGTCGGACGGCGGCGCTCCTGGCGAGCCGGGCGTCGTCGACGGTGAGGACGATGGTTGACTGGGACTCTGACTTCGTCATAGCTAGCTTCTTCACCACCCTTCAATGGCGTCTACTCGCCGTGTGTCTCTGACAATGGGGTATTGTCTACAATATATATTGTTGGGGTTCCGTAGGGAGGAAGCCACGAAGATTTCAGCCGTCCGATGGCACGAGTTACACGGGTGTGGCGCGTTAGATACGACGTCGCGCCGTGTCATTCAAAGGAACACGCCAGCGTTAGTGCAGTCAACTATATATGTTCCTTAATCAATCACGATTCACCAGCTAGCTACAGTACGTGCTAGGGGTGATTAGTCTTGCCTATTCACACGGAAGCGATCATCGAATGTATATATAAAAAAGTGGCTTCACGTCTGGCGACATGGTGTGGTTTAACTGTTTATTTCTAGTAGTAGCCGAGTATTTCATGAGTTGACGGAATAATTGTTGTTTTTTCTATAGAGTGGTGGCAAAAACATTTGTAAATATCGAGCAACTTCATTAATCAATCATAACACATTATCTGAGTTGATTCACCTCATCTGTTCACACGGAAGGGATCAGCTAACGGTCGTCCAATATATAAGTACATGGCAAACCATACAACCGAAAATTATTATTCAACAGGTTGTACTCCATAGTCGAGACAATGACTATGTAAGTCAGCTATTGTTTAACGGACGCACTCGACAACTCACTAACTACTAAGTGTGTTGTATTAGCTTATGTTTTCGGTCGAAACTTTAATTATTCGGTTTAATCATAATTCATTTCACATAATGCATATTCAGATGCTATTTGATATAGCATATCCGATACCGTATCCGGTTGTCAGTTCGAAATCGGACATCCTTATCCATCGGATTTCTTGTGACCTGATATGGATTCTTTGAAACGAATTCAAAAGCGGATTCAGCGCAGAAATTATCTTATCCGCTTACATCCTTGTCTGGAACTCTAGCTGTAAAAAAACAGACATACAATATTTTGTTGGCTTCCCTGCATAATAGGCTCACGTGTAAGTTATTGCGGAAAAAGAATTCATACATTCCTTATTATTCTTGCGCCATGTGTGGAGCTTGCAGTTTGGAAACCAGAGTTCACTTTTCTCTTGTCAGATTGCTTCAATGCGTTTAACTATGTCCTAACTAGTCACCTCCAAATTCACATTTAGAAGCCTTCCTCACCTCTTTCAAGGTTTTTTGACAACCTTTTTTCATCGAAGTATTTATTCTAGCAGTTTGGTCTATTCGGAGAATGATTTTATTTTTAAAGGCATCAGACCCCTTCTCTTTAGATGCAAGAAGAAATTTAAGGAAGATTTGGTCATGGTTATCCATAGAGCCAAAGAAGTTCTGCAACTTTAAATTTTGGGGTGGAGAATTTCACTTAAAGCTCCTGATCAGGTAGCTTTTTTCGCTTATCTCTTTACATACATATTATAAAAACTAATAAATGTATGCACAGAGAGGTTTTGTTTTTTTTTGCTTAAAGTAGAAAAAGCTCTTGTTTTCAAGGAAGAAGCGACTTTATTAATCAACCATAACATAATTTACATGAGTTTTTCGGAGGAACTTAGGTAGGAGGGTTACACTCCCACAAATGTTGCGTTTTAGAATCATAAGCATGCTTTGCAGATTCATGGGCAGCACGATTAGCATCTCTTGAACAATGTTGGAAAGACGCTTCATCAAACTAAGTCGTCAAAGAGGAACACTGAACAATAACTGACCACAACGGGAGAATAATAAACTCTTTCGAATCATGGATCAACGATATAACTTCCAGGCTATCCGATTCACATTTCAGTTTGTTGTGGCTAATCTGGTGTGGTGAGAGTAGATTATTCCTCGTTGCGGCTGCTTCCTCCACTCTGACATTCATCTAATTGTGCATGTTTTAGGCTTCAGTAACAAACGAGCCCCAGGAATCACCATCGAATACCATCACGTTCCCAAGCTCCAAAACTAGGATGATAGGAAGCATCAACATTGATCTTCACAAATCTGTTTGTCAATTTCTGCCACTTCTCATCCTTCTTCCTAGTGTACTCTTCTCACCCTTTCTCGCAACGTTTGCCACTAAGATACATATAGCTAGCCATTGCTGTTCTAGACCTCTTCACCATGGAAAACAGCCTTTGTTCAAACCACAAGTACCAGATCGACACAACCATTTTTTTTGTGTCCAAGTATTTCCCACACCATGACTGAATATCTGGCACCGAGCATTGATCCCCAAATCATGGGATAGTTCCATGCAACACCCTCGAAATGACCACTTTCCCCTTCCCACGGTGAGCGGCGAGGTTGTTGGGAGTGGAGGATCAACAAAGGAGAGTCGTAGGCGATTGCGGTGCGTGCTGGTGTTGGCGTCTGCAGCAGGGGCGAGGTGATGCACGGTGGCAAGGTACATCACACGAGATTCGATAAAAGACATGCAGCCAAAACGGTTTTTTAGTTTTTTGGATGATGCCAGAACTTTGACTAACAGAACAGCGTCGCTTTTGTGGAACATTTGAACATAACGCAATCAGATTTCTTGAGACTTGAACAGACAGCCTAAAGATGAAAGTATGAAACAGACAATAGTACACAAAATGAAACAACATTTAGGTGATGCAATTTTCAAAAGAAAATTATTTTGAGGAAAAATTGCTAGCTTCGACACAAGTATATTTAGAGCTCCTGCCACTATCCACGAATATCGTAATTTTTCATTCCACTGGGGAAAAAAAGGTTAGTGTCGCACACAAACACCCATGGATACCCTTGCCAACAGTAGGAGTTAATAACCATAACAATATAATCACATCCAAGATGGTACAAAGTAAGACACATATACTACAGTAAACCTAACAAAATTATACACATGAAATATCATAGATAGAATCATTCATGCAAAACGACCTCAATCGACCCCCAGGCAGCAGCGGCATTAGATGTGAATAAACAGCGCTGCTTGGCTCGAATCGTCGACTGACTGGGTCGAGCCAGTGAAGCGCCACATTGCAATTGGCAGGTATAATTAACTTAACCCCAACATGAAAACTTGGTCTCCATGTTTCTTTGGAAAATTCCTGCAGCCTTTGGCCCACTGTCTAAAGTTTGTATACACAATTTGCTAATTTTACAGCACCGCAAAAGGATGAAAAAAATAAGAAGTAAGAATCACAACTTCATCCCTTGAAGGGCTTAGCAAAAACAAGGTTGTGGCACGTCGGGTTGCAGGGATACTCGCAGTCTACTTCTTTCACCTCCCTCCTGTCAAAGAACCAGTCTCCGACTGCTTCTGCAATGGTCTGTGTGTTCACCAGGATATCAGCGTCAGACAAGTGGGAACGATAGTTCATTTTTGCAGGGGTAAACCGAAAAAGGATTGAGAAAATTCTGTCATCACCACCATCATAATCAGTTCAGTAACCAATCTATGCAGAGAATCAAAGTTAAGGTCAGGCAAACAATCTACTACATATGGACATATAAAGGGCCAATGTAAAAATTATGATCTAACAGCTAACCTACTTCCTGTTCCTCAGTTATTTAAACATAGGTCACTAGTCTCTAAAATGCCAGGTCAGACTATGGTCAACATAATTGTACAACACAAGTTAACATGAGGTTGCCAACTTGACACGAATATATTGCTTCTTATAGTGCAGTCGCACTTTTCTTCTGTTATTTTTTCTAATCTCTATTTTACCAGAGGATAGAAGTAATACCTTGTTGTTGACTCTAGGAGAAGATGGAGAGTGCCAAGTCAACGAGTTCAAAGACTGACAGTGAACAAAGCAGGAGTCGATGAAAATACCCCAGTCCTTTTTCTGCTTGACTTCGCTGATAGCGTCATGCAGTTCTTTCCTAAAACCTGTAAATATTTGATTTGACATATCAAAGCATGTAAAAAGATCCTGAACAGACGGGAATGTTAAATTATACTGTATAATAAGATGCAAGGTGAATCAACCTTGGAGAATCTTAAGTTGGTTAGGGCTACACTTGCTAATATCCAACCTACAGTCTAGCCATGAACGTTGAGGGTCCGATGCTACTGGTGCCAACACATGTTGTACCTGAAACGAACATTACTGTGTTGAATGCTGATAATTCAATACAACGGTAGAATATCTCTGATGGAACAGATGAGGATACCTGCCATGCATCATATGCTGGATTAAGGACAAATACTGGTGTACTGATGTCTTTTACAACTTCACGTGGAAAGAAGCACTGGCATAGAGTTCAAGGACAGCGTTTAGCATAACACAACTTCAGCGGTAGCAGGACTGCAAGATTAATGATACAAATACGCGGTTTACACGGTCATTTGTCAGGGATACAGAGACTAACCTGGCCTGGATCCATGCTTGAACTGCAGTGCAAAAACCTCCTCTTCAGATCCTGAAACAAAGCATTCAGAAAAGAAATTTTGAATACTGGAAATGGGCATTCTTTGAGGAGAAAGCAACCTGAAGACGGACGACGTCACTGTAGAAAGCCCGCAAGGTCCTTTGCCTGGAAATGTCTTCTCTGTAATGGAGGAAAGACCATATAAAGTTAGATACGACCTGAGGACAATAGCAAAGCGGCACACGTTCTATTCTACAAAGTTTTCTTTTATGGGCTTATGGAATAAAATGGTTAAGTTATAAGGAGAATAGGATACTGAAGCTTTCTTAATCCTGACTTTTACAATAAGAGTTAAAACTTACAAAGGCATGCAATGTTTCTGCTGATGCACTAAGATCTGAAAAGTTAGAAATGAAGCCAATGCACCACTCTGGTGGATCGAGGGATGATTCATCCAAGACTTTCAGAATTAGGTGAACAAATATCCTCACTTACCAGTGTTTATTCAGTAGGACTTTAGCTTAAGATCTCAAAGTATGTATAGTTGTATACTTGATTTTTTGTTTTAATGTTTGGAGTGTGCTAGCTGACATTTGAATGTTGACTGATGCTAGTATTCTGAGGAGGACATCGAACAATTACTTCATTTATGCAAGTGAAAAGCTGGCATAGCAAAATAAAGGCTGGGGGTTGCAAATTGTATAAAGAATAATCTTTTGAGGAAACATCCAAAGCATTCAAAGGTGATCTGAAAACATACACATCAAGGAAAAAACCACCATCCGAAAGACACTTAACCCTAGTATCTTTGGGCAGCAGTGCACGAAAATCATCACAGTGAATGAAAGTGGCTAGCCCACCAGCAGAGCACCCTGTTAGAAAAGCCTGAAGGCTGGAAATAGCATATCAGCATCACGCCATCAGTACAATAGTCAAATTGATTACAGGGTAAAAACAAAGTAATGGGTATGTCACATTAATATATATTGCTGAATTATATCCAGTCATTTTGTAAACATGCAAGTACATATAGGAAGAAAGAGGACTAATCAAGATACTTACATAACCCTACGGTAGTTCACTAACTGTTACATACAACAGAACAAATCCAGTGGGTAAACACAAAAATAGAGAATGGCTACCCAATGTGGTGGATCCAGTTATTTATTTGTCAGTGCCACAAATCTCTCGTAATTGTAACATTACGCTTCATTTCAGTAAAACAATATTTACCTGGTTACCCAATACAACAATCAAATAGATCCAACTGACTACCCAATAAAACAACAACATAGATCCAACCTTCCATACTTGTAGCAGTTAACCTAAAATGAAATGCATGTATCCATGACGAACAAAAAACAGATTTTACATCTAAGATATGTGATTGATTCACAAGTCCACATGAAAATAACAAAGCAGGGCTGCTTGCAAGAATGACCTGTTTAGCATGTCTAAGCCCCTTCAGTAAAAGTTCATCCATAACTGCTTCCCAGATACGCTGTCCTCTAAAGAAGAATTTTGTGCCATTCTACAAAGAATGACAGAACACTCAATATACCCATTAAGTGATTAATCAGCAACCGTTGGCAATAGACAAACAAACCTGAAACTCGTCTTTGACGTTCCCAGAAAATGATGCCCCATCGCAATACCGTATTTTCACTTTATTCCAGTGGTAAAAATCTGCACATTGGAACATATGTCCGGTGAGAACTTCTGAATTATAGGTGACCGAAAAGTGTGTTGCAATACTGTACCAAAAGATGACCACTTTACTCATATTTTTGGTGAGAAATTAAATCGACCTCATCAGTGCAAATGGACAATTAGAATAATATGAAATCGAACCGCACTCATCAGCTCAAATGTTTAACTCACACAATTTGAACTATCAAACAGAGCAATTGAATTAGATTAACATATTTTTTTAATTCAAATAAAAATGATTAAATGAACATTCTGCTAGGTATATACATAACAGTAAAATATGTTATTGTGTCCAAAATAGACCAAGGAAATATGAAGAAATACTACTTTAAGATTGTGCTACTGGTGGAACTGTTCATTAATTTAGACATAAACAAATTAGCTGCGGTGCCACTCTGCACATCATTAAATAAAACGGACAACCGACCTAAAGATGAAATGTTAGCTTTAGTACAAAACTGGGATTTGCCCTTTCATCTATATTATTCAGATGAAACTTAGTTACCTGGATTTTGATCTTCATCGTCACTCAACATCCCAGCAAACTCAACCTGACGTTCCATGTAGCGAGAAGAACCCAAGATAGATTTCTGGCGTGAAGCACATGACTTCAAATTTCGGCACCAGCCTCCACCCTGAAGCTCATAGAGCATAAGATAATTGAGTATTGTGAGTTTGGGAGAACCAATCTACAGCCAGAAACTACAGTGCGTACTAGAAACTGGCAGTTGAACCAAAGTTTTAAATAACCCGTTATAGCTCCGCTATAGCCTCGCTATAACTTTTGTAGAGCCCTTCCGCTAACGCTACACACTTTTAACGCTAAATTGAAAACGACACTAATAGCCCGCTAAATCCCGCTGTAGCACAAAATTTGGACTCATTTAACCCGCTAAACCGCTACAGGCATAGAAGGGACACAAGTTAGTACCATAAAGTCATCCATCTACCTTATTATTCCTTCCTGTTTTTACTGTATATATGGCGCATTGATGCAAAGCTTAGTTATTGAGCTGAGATTTCTAATTAATAATTGGTTTTAAGATATTTGTGAATGTGTAGGTCAATTATATGTGATATATTTTTATATGATACTTGATTGTACTTTTATTTTTTACATATTATCATTATTTAAGAAAAACGCTAAATGGGTTTAGCTCCGCTATAGCCTTTCATAGCTTCTGTCGGAGCCGCCGCTAAATGGAATATAGCCCGCTATTTAAAACTTTGAGTTGAACGCATAAGTTAGCAGGTGATGATCCCTCTGGGTGCCATAACACTAGTTTTCACTGGCGATGAAGAACCTTGTGGTGCCATTATCCATGGAAAGCCACATCGCTTTATACTAATATGCTCCTAACAATAAGGTTGCATTGGCTTGAAAATATCCAAACAGCTGCCTAATTTTTTTTTCCAACACTATCGTAATCCACAGATTCTTATGATTACGGAAACATGAAACAGTTTCCTTAACAACCACCAATTCTTCCCTGTTATCAGTAAATTCCGGTCCCTAAATATTGAATTCAGAAATCTTGCATTGTCCAGCCTCAGCTGAGCATTGATCAAAATAAAGCTTGCATTGCCCAGGCTAAGCTGAGCACGATTTTACATCAAAATCTGCACTGGACTGAAGAAGGTGCGTACCTCCAAGTGGATGAGCCAGCTCTGAGATCCAGTCCCAGACCCTCTCTGCAGATGGTACCCTGGCGCGCTTCCGTCCAAGCACACTGCATCGCAGATGAAATCCACGGCAGAAACACACTCAAACCCAGAGAATTCCAGTGAAGCACGAGCTGAACCACTACACTAGTTGGCTAAGACAGCAGCAAGCAGTAGTGCAGTAACCCGAAGTGCGAGTGAAACAAGAACTGAGAGACGAGGTACTCACGCGCGCCCTTCTCCTCTGCGCGGTGGAGGAGGGTGAGGGGGACGAGGGCGGACGAGCGGGGAGGCGCGAGGGGTAGGGAGGCGTAGTAGGAGAGCGAGAGAAGCAGCGCCGCGGCGAGCAGGGCGACGGCGAAGGTGGCGGCGACCGCGCCGCCCCGGCCGCGGCGGCGCCACCAGAGGCGGAGGTGGCGGGTCGCCGGGGCGGAGGGTGACGGCGGCATGGGGCGGACGGCGGGAGGCTGCCGGATCTGATCGGACACACGAGAACACTGCCGCTATGCTTGCTTGAAAAACTATGTACGTGTCGATCTCCAAGACAACAAATATTCCGTATATGGTTTGATTTGACCACTGATTTCGTGACAAATGTAAATACTTTCCGAATTTCGTCTTCACAATTTGGTTCTTGAAGGAAATGACTGATTCGATTTTGAGGGAAATTGAAACATGCCGTTTTGAGATCGACACTTTTTTGGAGTTTTAATTATAATATCTTTACTTTAAAGGGGAGTTGATGTTGGCTAAATGATTCAATCTTCGCCTTGAAATAGATCTAGCCTATGGGGAATCGGTCCTGCACTTGTCATATCATACCGTTTTCGTGTATATGAAATACTGCACTTAACTAACTCAATTCTTAGGAAATCGTGAATAAGACCATTTGCTCTTACCTCAACAAGGGAAGCACCAACCTTCTCTTTTTCTTCTTGTTCCCAATTCACTACTAAGCAAGTTCTAACAAATTGACTATTTGTGTGATAAATTCTTTTTTCTATGCCAAACCAAAAAAAGAACAGTAAGTGATTCCATAAATCTACGTTGTTGCCCAAGAATTCACTTTTCTTCTTAATCAATGATTTCTTACATAGAGAGAACAGCCCTCACAAATTGCAAATACTAGTTTGTTAAGAATCAATTGAATTGAAGTCATATTGTCGTCGTTGGCAGGAATTGATATATTTTGGGTCGCGACTAAATTCACATAAGGAAGACTTAATGCAGATTCCAGGTCCTTCGGGGGCTTTTGCTATTCAAAAAAATCCTAAAAAAGAGAAAACTCTAATAAAGACTCTGGGCCTCAGAATTCCCGTCAAAGTGCACACTAAACTCGTCGTTCCTCATAATACTTTTGACCAAGGATGGAGAACTTTGAGAAATGCAGAATGTTGGCATCATGAGTTTGTCCTTCCCAACCAGTTAAGACATAAGTTAACTTGAGATGAAAATCAACAACCACACTTGCACCGGTACAATCTTGTGAGAACATAAACAAATTGTTATGTTGATCACATTTACATACTATGGGATATTTCACATAGTGATGCTTGCATGGAAAACATGGATACCACCTTGGGCTCCATCTTATCTCAAGTGGCGTGTCATCAGTTGATGGCTTGATCATTTCACCTCCAAGCTAACCATTTTTGTAGGTGTCTGTCAATCCATGATATGCATGTAGTTTAGTGTTAGTTTCTGAAGCTTGTAAGGCTGACAGCCATTGTTTTCTTTCATTAATGTATATGGGCAGATGCTTGTTTCTGCAGTTCGTCATGTCATGCCTATCAAATTTAGTTCTCTAATTTAATGCAGGTCAGACTTGTACTTTTCTTGGCTTTGAATCTAAATCTTAGGTATAAAAAGCGAGGGTATTGTATGCTGCAATGTACATTCATTTGTTTGTTGGTATGGATGATGGCTAGGCTTATGCACATCGATGCCCAATTCAATCATCATCTACACATGACCAGTATAAACCATATTGGGTGTAACCATTAGCTGCCCCTTGGCATTTTCCAAGAGTAAATTGCTGAAATGCTGAGGCATGTAGTTTTGCTAGTATCAAATTTTCACCTTGTTTCCAAGAGTATGTGCTAATTTATTGGATTGAGCTGGAGCTGATTTCAAAATTTAGCGAAAATGCTTTAGAACAAGTAGTCTGCCCAGGAAAAAAGCAGGACTCTGAGCATAGCGAGATTCTTGCAAATCATCTTGTTTATTTCTTTGTCTGATGTTGCTGCCGGTTAGGTACTAGTGAGCTGAACTTGAGAAGCACCCATCATTAAGCTAGAGAAACCTGCTCGCTCCCTTGGGCCTGATAGATTCAGACAAAGCTTTTGATTTGATTATTTTTGCATGATTACGTGTACCACTGCTTTGGGTCCATGTGTTTTACTGATGGTTTGAGATAAGTTGGTTGAAACTGTTTATATTGTTTTGCTGTTTGTTTCCTTGACCTGTTTATATTGCTTTGGGTCCATGTGTTTTACTGATGGTTTGAGATAAGTTGATTGAAACTGTTTATATTGTTTTGCTGTTTGTTTCCTTGACCTGGAATGGTAGATACGTATTTAGGTCTTGGACCTGGGATTTTTTTTGTCTTCACCTGGGCATCATTCTCTTGCTGAATTGGCTATGGTGGTGATCCCAGCAATATTTGTTTGCGGTGTCATTACATTGAGCTCAAATCCGAGCTTACTTATGCTTAAAACATTATTTACTTCTCTGCAGATGTGTATCTCTCTACTCGTTTCTTGTTTGGTTATACTTGATTAGAAATTACCATTTTCTAATTTTTTTGGTTGCCTTGCCTGCATGAATGTTTGAGCAATTTGCAACACTACGTTCTAGATCTTTCTTTCTTCATGCTTTTTTATGGATATTGGGAGAGGTCTGTTTATCGTGACTGCTGCCTTTCTTATTTGTAAGTTTCTGGATATTGGCAGGTCTGTTTGTCATAAACTAGCTATGGGCAGAGTACGCCAAGCTGGTGTGGACATTGGCGCATGCCAAGCTGGTGTGGAAGGTGTGCCGGGACGAGGAGCGCGCCTCGAGCTGCTCCTGCGGCCTTCCTGTGAGACAGCGAAGACGGTGCCGGGGCCGAAGACAGCACGCGAGTAGTTATAGTACTTTTTTTTCGAGATTGCCGGGGGGAAGAGAATTCCCCACCGGTTGTTATATAACTCGAAGTAAACGCCCACCAAAGGGGCATCGACCGCACAACGCATACAAAGTTTTGATCAGAAAAACTGTGGGGTAGGGGGAGAGTTACATCATCGTCGGAGACGTCTGACAAAGCAAGAATCATAAAGAACAACTATGAATGTAGGCGCGGACAGTGTCAATATCGGGTCGGGCCGCATGCGGGTAGCGGTGTCCCCAAAGATCGATGTCATCGGCGGCACGGCGGAGGATCTCGGGAGGTGTGGTAGACTTTGCGTTGAAGGTGGCGTCGTTGCGGGCCTTCCATAGGTTCCACAAGGTGGCCGCCACCCCTAAGCGCCACACGTCGAGTCGAAGAGCGAGGGCGGCCGGGCACTGAATATCCCACAGCGAGGCGGTCGGTGTGGTCGCGACCCCTAGCCTCGTCCAAGTGTCGCGGGAAACGGGGCAGTCGAAGAAGATGTGGCAGCAGGTCTCGGTGTCTCGGCATCGCTCGCAGGCGTCGGAAGGTGCACAACCTTTGTGGTGAAGGTTTGCGCGCGAGCTGAGGCGGCTGGCGTCGGCGAGGTGGCAGAAGATCTTGATCTTGGAGGGGAGGCGGGATCCCCAGGAGATGATGGCGGAGGCGTCGAGCTGGCCACCGGTGGCCATGGCGCGGAAGAAGGAGCGGGAGGTGACGGCGGTGTCGGCCCCCCATGCCATGCGTCTCTCGTCCTCGAGAGTGTCGAGCAACACACCGTCGATGATGTGCTGGATGTCGCGAAGCTCGCAAGCCGCAGCAGTCGATAGCCGGGGCTGGAGAGGCAGTCCGTCGGAGGAGACCGCAGACACGGAGATGTGAGGCCTGGTGCAATGGGAGAACAAAGCAGGGTACCTGACGTGGAGGGTAGCTCCAGGGAGCCACCTGTCAAGCCAAAAAGAGACGTGACGCCCGTCATGGACGGTGCAGCTGGTGAGTGAGCGGTAAAGTGGGAGGCTGTGGGTAACAATGTTGTCGATGAAGGAGGGTCGTGAAGAGGCGACGCCAAGGTCGGAGCCGGCTTGGCGGAAGAACCAGTCCTTCCACGGGAGATCCTCGTGGAGCTTGTGGACGAAGTTCATCAGGAGCGCAGTGTTTTGCCGATGGAGGTCCCTCATCCCGAAGCCACCTACCTGCACAGAAAAACAAACCTTGTCCCAAGCGATTAGGCAGCGGGCCCCGGAGCAAGAGTCCTTACCCGTCCAGAAAAAAGCACATCTCCTCTTGTCAATCGCCTCAATCACACCACGGGGAAGCAGGAGGGAGCACATAAAGTAAGTGGCTAGGTTGTTAAGAACAGCGTTGCAGAGGACCAGGCGTCCTCCGGAAGAGAGCAGCATGGCACTCCACCCCGGAGAGTCTACGGTCGAAAGAAGAGATAGGAATAAGCTGAAAGCGGAAGTTTTGTGGGGGATAGGGGAAGGCCGAGGTAGGGTTGGGGGAAAGAAGAAATGGGGCAGCCGAGAATGGACGCGATGGCTGATGCAAGAGTGCTGTCAGTGTGCATGGGGATGTAGCAAGATTTGTGGAAGTTGATCGCGAGTCCCGTGGCAGCAGCAAAGTCATCGAGAATCCGCTTAAGGTTGGTGGCGTTGTCGATATCTCCACAGCAGAGGATCAGGGTATCGTCGGCGTACTGGAGAACTGGAGGATGGGAGGAGTCTTCCAGAGGGTGTCTCAGAAGTCCACGATGGGAAGCGGAGCGGATCATCTTCTGGAGGACGTCGGCAACAATGATGAAGAGGTAGGGGGGACAGGGCATCGCCTTGTCGGAGCCCATTCTTGCACCGAATCCAGGGCCCCGGAACACCGTTCAGAACAATGGCGGTGTGTCCAGTGTCGAGGATGGAACGCATCCAATGACACCAGCGGTCATCGAAGCCGCCAGCACGGAGGATGAGGATAAGGCTGTCCCAGTTGACCGAGTCGAAGGCTTTGCGGAAGTCGATCTTGAAGATGAGGGTAGGCACTTTCCTGGCGTGACAGCACCTGACGAGGTCGGCGGCGTAGATAATGTTTTCGGAGATGCGGCGCCCGGATAAAAACCCCGTTTGGTCGGGGTCAACCAGAGCGTGGATGGAAGATTGGAGGCGAGTGGTGAGAGCCTTAGTGATGATTTTGACGATACAATTTTGCAGGGAGATGGGTCGGAAGTCTCCGGGAGTTTGGGCGGCTTCAAATTTGGGAAGAAGAATAAGGTGGGCCCTGTTGATCCTGGAGCTCGTGTTCTTGTTGTTTTAGTACTGGAGTAGATTTCCAATAATAATTGCAGCAATTCATTTGTGGGCTAGTCCATCTTGTGTGTAGCGCTAGCTATTCAGTTAAGCTTCTTGTACGAGCTAGCTCAGGTGCTTGCAGATTCGGAAGAGTGTTTTTTGGGTCAAATGATTTGTAGACAAGCATTAGTTGAGCAAATTGGAAGTAATGCAGCTTCAGTGAAGCAGTATGAAGCCCTATATGTTAATCTGAAGGGTAAAGAGTATATAGCCAGAATCCCAAGATAACTCAGATTGGTGTTTTCTCAGGTTCTAATTTCTGTGTTATGTGCTAATAATAGAAGCTAATGTATCCCAGAATCCCACGATAACCCAAAACCAAAAACAAAATGTCTAGTTCAAGAGTAAACATCTTCATATTCAAGCTGCAATTTCCAGTGACACAAGTGTCCAGCTGTTCAAGAAGGCAAACAAACTTACTCTGCTATCAACGAATTCATCACGAAAACTTATTTTAGCCTTTAAAAGCGTCGTCGGCTTTCCATGGGCTGTTTAGCGGGCCCTCTGAAGCAACTTTCTGGGCCTCTATCAGCCCAGTAATGCCTTGCCTCCGGCCCGACTCCAAAGAGCTATATAAACATCCCCTTCTCCGAGCCGACTCGACCCTCTGCCCTCCTCGCGAAAACCCTAACGCCGCCACTCTCCAAGCTCCCAAGGTGGCGACGCTGCCCTTACCCTTCTTCTTCCTCCTTTCATCTACCTCGCTAATCGCTGCTAACATTTCGCTTTGTTTGCTCCAGGCTCCAGATCTCTCCCCGCCTCGCAGTTGGCCTCGGTCTCTTGGAGCGAACGAGATGGGGTAAGTGTTCCAGCCGAAACCATGGCTCTGCTCGTTTCCTTACTCTTGCTTGCAGTAGTCTGCTAGATACCTTAATTGCGATGTGCGATGCTGCTAGATTGTTCCAACTTGCGCTTTTCTTTTGTGCTACTAATCGAAATCTTAGTGTTCGATTGTTCTCCTAACACCCAGGGATGAAATCTTAGCCTCGTCAACAATTGCTAGGTCCATTTTAGAGTAAATTATATCACATGTGTTATTTGGTGTACATATTGATTTGCACATCTGATGTGTGAGAGAAACAGCTAGTTTTATATCTGCGTACATGGATCGTAATACTAATAAATAATAGCTGAGCGCCTAGCTTATGTTTGTCTAAGAAAACTTTTAAAAAGATTCTAGTTTGTGTAGCGCTTCCATATCCTTGTTTCAATAGTTTTTTTATAGAGTTTTTTCAAGAGTTTTTTACTGATTTTTGTTGCTATTTGGAACTGAACAACTTATGGTGTATTCGAAACTCTACAACAACCTTTGGAGTTATCCAACCAGTGGTTTCAGATAGTTGTATTACGTTCTCGTATGGCATGTACATAGTTGTGTGATGGCAGCTAACGATGAAGAAATTTAGCATCTTGAAATGTGATAAGGCAGCTGTGGGGGTACTAGTTATGGGCCTGCATTTGTGTTAATTATTTTGCTGGATCTGCTTTAATTATCGCGTGTGCTCAAGGTTATACATCCCTCTCTTTCGTACACTGTTTCCTTTTGACATGTCTGCTTATTGCTTGTCTAGACTTGAAAATTATTTCATACTTTTAGGTAGTGGAAATGTTTCAGTAGAGAAATTGCTCAATTACTTCATTACTTTTATATGCATGTTAGCTGTATTAGCTACTTCCTCCATTTAACATGGATGAAACTGTATTCATTTACAGCCGCTGGCTTGTAGTTTTATCTTGAGACTGTCTCTAGTATATTCAAAATGGAGCTTTTTATGCAACACTTGCTCTCGTATATATTTCTTGAATCCTAAATATTGAAATTGTGATGCAGTAAGACACGTGGTATGGGAGCTGGGCGCAAGCTCAAGACCCACAGGAGGAACCAGCGCTGGGCTGACAAAGCCTACAAGAAGAGCCATCTCGGGAACGAGTGGAAGAAACCCTTTGCTGGTTCATCACACGCCAAGGGGATTGTCCTTGAAAAGATGTAAGTTCAGTCAGTAGCTAGTGCCTGTTTCTTCTGACGAACAATTGATCATTGACACAAATTGCTTTGAATTGCAGTGGCATTGAAGCTAAGCAGCCCAACTCTGCTATCCGGAAGTGCGCGCGTGTCCAGCTGGTGAAGAACGGGAAGAAGATTGCTGCTTTTGTGCCAAACGACGGTTGCCTGAACTACATCGAGGAGAATGTAAGCATTATTTTGTTGCCTCCCAGAAATTCATTGTCATTGGCCATGCTACTTAAGCACTTATCCCCCTCCCTGCTAAGTGCTAACATTGACCATACTGAATTGGTAGGACGAGGTGCTGATTGCTGGGTTCGGTCGGAAGGGACACGCTGTGGGAGATATTCCCGGTGTCCGGTTCAAGGTCGTGAAGGTCTCCGGCGTGTCCCTCCTCGCCCTCTTCAAGGAGAAGAAGGAGAAGCCCAGATCTTAAATCAGCTTAGCCCCTTCAGAGCTTACTTTCCGTTGGTTGTAGTACTTTTGTGGGCTATATCGGAACTCATGTTGAGATGAACTTGTCAGCTGTCTGTTTCTGTTCTGTGCTTAGTTCTTGTCGAGGAAACATCTGAATATTAAGCTGCTGATTGGGTTTCAGTTTCTTCCATGAATCCTGTTTATCATTTCAGTGTGATGTTTGACTTAGAGCATCTCCAAGAGCTTACCTAAATTTGCTCTCAATACCTAGAAACTGCTTTTTTAGGTATTGGGAGCAAAAAAACCAGCTCCAAGAGCTTACCTAAAAGTGGTCCCAGCAAAAAAAAAAGTCATTACCTAAAGGCGGCTGTACGTGAGTCCTGCTGTAGCTGCAACTGAAGACCGGCCATCCGGCCGGCGAGCATGAGGATGAGGAGGACAGACAAGCACACCCAGCGTGTTAGCCGCTGCTAAATAAAATAAACACCGTGTTTCCTTAATTCTGTACGTGAGTCGTGTGATCGATCGATCGATCCATGTAGGTTCTCCCTCATGAGTCATGCCTCATCAAGGTTAACTTAATATATGAGCTAGCCGGCCTCAACTTTGATTCATCGACTCCTCCCTGTTTCTGATGATCTGATCAATGTTTGGCTAACAAAAACTGCAGTCGATGACACCACGCATACAAGCAGACTGAAACTGAAAAAAAAATGGTAACGCCTGCATCCGATCGAGACTGAAACTGGAAAAAAAAGAAATGGTAACACGATTGGATGAAGACATCAAACTCTGACACATAATGTGCGTTGCACACCAAGAGAAGGAGAGCACATGGATGTCATCTCATCGTCTGGGACCAGGGAGCTTCATCTGATTTGTCAAGCCTGAAAATATTCCCAAACACAATATCGATCACGAACTCTCTTTCATTTTTCCTATGGACAGTATCAGGATCTCTGAATGTGACACGAACAGAGGGAGAAAAAGGAGATGGAAAACGCTGTAGGCAAACAGATTGTTGTTCTGGACTGCCGGTGAATGAATGATGATGCTGAGTGGGCACTAGGCATGGTACAAATTAGCTGAGTCATTGTCGATTTTGAGATCGACACTTTTTTGAAAAGGATACAAGTTTTAATTATAATATCTTTGCTATTAAAGGGGAGTTGATGTTGGCTAAATGATTCAATCTTTGACTTGAAATAAAAGGAATTTATATTGGTGCGATCTAGCCTATTATGGGGAATCGGTCCTGCACTTGTTATATCATACAGTTTTCGTGTATATGAAATACTACTTACTCAATTCTTAGGGAATCGCGAATAAGATCATTTGCTCTTACCTCAACAAGGGAAGCACCAGCCGGAAATCCATAACGGGTAGGAGGTGCAGACGCAGCCACTACCCAAAAAACAAAATTTGAAATGTCAAAAAATTCAAAATAAAATTTTCGCATATAGTTCAAGACATTTTATGTTAGCACAAAAAGTTACGTGAAGAAAAAATATTTTTTGTGACCTGTGCAAAAAAGACAAATTTGGACGCTTTTTTGCACAGGTCACAAAAAATATTTTTTGCACAGGTCACAAAAAATATTTTTTCTTCACGACATTTTTTGTGCTAACACAAAATGTTCTAATGTATATCTGATTTTTTTTATGGAATTTCTTGACATTTTGAAAAAAATTAAAAATATTTTACATAATAGGTTCATCTATACCTGCTACCCAAAATCGCCGCCTCCAGCACCAGCCTTCTTTTTTTCTTCTTGTTCCCAATACACTACTAAGCAAGTTCTAATAAATTGACCATTTGTGTGATAAATACTTTTTTCTATGCCAAAAAAAGGGTAAGTGATTCCATAAATCTACGTTGTTGCCCAATAATTCACTATTCTTCTTAATCAATGATTTCTTATATAGAGAGAATAGCCCTCACAAATTGCAAATACTAATTTGTTAAAATCAATAGAATTGAAGTCATAGTGTCGTCGTTGGCAGGAATCGATATATTTGTGAGATTTCGGTCGCAACTAAATTTGCATAAGGAAGACTTAATGCAGTTTCCACGTCCTTCAGGGCCTTTTGCTATCAAAAAAAAATCCTAAAAAAGAGAAAAATCTAATAGAGACTTTGGGCCTCAGAATTCCCGTCGAAGTGCAAACTAAACTCGTCGTCCCTCATAATAGTTTTGACCAAGGATGGACAACTTCGAGAAATTCAGAATGTTGGCCTCATGAGTTTGTCCTCCCAACCAGTTAACACATATATATGTTAACTTGAGATGAAAATCAACAACCACAATTGCACCGGTACAATCCTGTGAGAACATAACCAAATTGTTATACATTTACTACTATGGGATATTTCACATAGTGATGCTTGCATGGAAAACATGGATACCACCTTGGGTTCCATCTTATCTCAAGTGGCGTGTCATCAGTTGATGACTTGATCATTTCACCTCCAAGCTAACCATTTGCATGCACGGCTTGCTTGAAATGTCGACATATAGACTCTTAGAATCTCCACAAAGTGTTGTGAATCTCTCTAAACCCTTGGTGTGGATGCTATGTACCAGCAAATCCTTCCCTAAGTGTCTAGCAAAGATGGAAAAAAGTGGGATCTTCTCACCGGAAACAGGTTTACAACCTCTACATTATTACAATTGTTGATGTGCCTCAGATTTTCTTGCCTCTGTTGATCTCCTTTCGACAATTCAAACAAGTGTTTTATCATACTATAAAGCACAATTTTTCAAAGTATAAAGCACAACTCAAACAAAGAAAACATGCAATCAATACTTGATCAATGCCTTTGTGATCGGTTTATCACTGACAAGTACAAAAATTTGTTGTGTGCTACTACGATAATTAGTTAATCCTTCAAACCAATAAATTCCACCATGTGTGCTATCATTAGTATACATCACAATTTGTAATATATCAGGATTTACTCAAGCCGAAGATATCCATATCTTCCCCTCCAACGAGATGATGATGATGGAAATATCGTCATGGTACTGCCGTCGATCCCCTTGCTGAACCTCGAGCAACTCATGGAACCCCATTCCTACACCATCACACATAAAATGGTTTCAAGTTTCCATGCTTAAATTGATCGTTTTTTCACAATAAAATAAATATGTATATTGAACTTTGTAACTAAAGTTGCAAAGGGAGCATTTATCCCTACTTAACAGAAAAAACAAAATGTTATGTGCTCACCGGCTAGTTTGGCTGCGCGGAGGAGGATCTCGTGGCTGAGGTACTTGGCGGGGTCCTCGTCGGGGTACCTTGTGACAAACATCTCCACGTGCGCCACCACCTCCTCGTTGGTGAAGTACTCGTAGAGGCCATCGGAGGCGAGGATCAGGAACTTGTCGCGAGGTCCAAGGCAGTGGTGCCGGAGGAACGGCTTGCAAGTAATGTAGGGTGAGGACCCGACGTAGTCCACCCGGAAAACCTCCAAGAGTGCCATGTTCCACCTAGGCTGCAACAAAAAAAACTTGGCTAGGTCAATATATAATGATTTTTATAGACATAATTGGTCATTCGAACTGGTTGGTGCATATAACTCAACATCCTTTTGTGAGCAATGTAACTCATGATTTGTCTTAAGACTACTTCAATAAAAACGTGATTTGGTTTATTTCGCTACATATACATGTTATGAATTTAACTAGTGAAGGTGGTGTCAGTGAAGTTTGGGACTTGACAATTGACACGAACCTCTTTTAGGTAGCCAGCTCCAAATGCCCTTGTCACCTTCAAAGTACCCTTCACTCTGCCATTCACTACGCAGGCAGGGTCATCTAGGTGCTCACTTCTTATCCTTCTCACCTCCTGCATCCACCAAAGCATAAAATTTCATTAACATTTAACGAGAAAATTACAAAAAACCACCACAATTCAGGCTAGGGTTTCAAAAAACCACCGGGATACGTTAGGGTTTCAAAAAACCACCGGTCTAGAGTTAATTACTTTCAGACAACCACCACTTCGGTGCTAACCGTCCGCGACACTCAGTTAAGCACGGAACTGACAGAGGGGACCCACTGTCAGGTCTACGTGGCAAGTCTCAGACAGTCTGCTGTTAGCGGCGTTCGTCATCCGAGGTAAGTCCCTCATGTCAGCAAAATAAAAAATAATAAAAATCCGCACAAAAAGAATAAAAAAATCTCCCACCAAATAATCCCCACCTAGGGGCCGCCGCTGCTCACCACCGGGAGCAGCCGCCGATGTTCACCACGGGCGCAGGGCGAGCAGCTGGCGGCGCGGCAGGCGAGCAGCAGGCCGAGGCTCAGGCCGGCGAGCAGCAGGCCGGCGCGGCCGAGGAGCCCGAACGGCGCGGCCCCGGAGAAGCGGTTGCTGCGGAGGTCGAGCAGGTCGATGCTGCGGCACGCGGCGAGCTTGGCGGGGAGACGTAGCGGAGCCGCGTCGCGATCCCGCGCTCGCTGGCCGCGTCTCGGCCGCGTCGGCTGCACAATCTCCGGCGGCGGCCAAACCTCTGATTCGAGTTCGTGGGGCGGCGGCCGTGGTGAGTAGTGGCGGCCGCCGCCGCGGTGAGCAGCGCCGGCGGCGGCCTTGGTGAGCAGCCGCCGTGGTGATGGTGGGGATTTTTTGGTGGGTTTTTTTTTAAATTTTTGGTGGGATTTTATTTATTTATTTAGCTGACATCTGGGACCCGTGTGAGTCATTGACAGGTAGGACCTACGCCAAATGACGATGCGCCGTTAACGGCAGACTGTCTGAGACTTGCCACGTCAGTCTAACAGTGGGTCCCCATGTCAGTTCTGTGCTTAACTGAGTGTCACGGACGGTTAGCACCCAAGTGGTGGTTGTCTGAAAGTAATTAACTCTAGACTGGTGGTTTTTTGAAACCCTAACATATCCCGGTGGTTTTTTGAAACCCTAGCCTGAATTGTGGTGGTTTTTTGTAATTTTCTCACATTTAACAGATGAACAATACAGTGAATCGGTATGGCAATGGATGCAAAATTAATGATGCATGAATGGAGCAGTGGCGATCGATCGAGCACCTTGTAGGCGTTGGTGCTGTGCTCCATGGTGAGCTGCATCGCGACGAGCTCCTCGTTCATGACGGTGCTGGCGAGGTCCTCGACGCCGCCGTTCCGCATCGGCATGACGACGCAAGTCAGGTCGGGCTCGGGCCGGTGCGCGAGCACGGCGCGGCTGTCGCCGACGTTCATGGAGTACACGTCGGCGCCCTTCATCAGCACCACCAGCACGCACGACCCCATCATCGCCAGCTCCGGGCACGACGCCGCGCGCGCCTCCGCCGCCGCGAAGTACCCCTCCTCCGTGCGCCGGAGCGCGCGCGCCAGTGCGTCCAGCACCTCGCCATGCCGACGCCGCGCCGCCGGGCTTCGGGGGTCGACGTCGCCGCCACCGTCGTCGGGCGGATCGTCATGGATGAGCTCGCGGCACACGGAGGCGTACAGGTTGGCGACGAGGTAGTCGGTGGCGTCGGGGCCGTTGAAGCCGTCGTAGATGCCGACAAACATCCAGCCCCGCTCCTCCGACACGACGACGTGCACCCTGTCCTCCCCGGCTTTTCCGCGCGCCCACTGCACCCCGTCGTCCGCCGCCGCATGTCCGTTCACGCCGTTGCTCTTGATTGTGCCGGCGCCGACGATGGTGGCAGCGCCGCCGTTTCTCGCCACCATCGTCACGGCTGGCTCGTCGTCGCGCTGCTGCTGCTTCCTCTTGGGCGTGGGCGGGACGCCGCACGGCCGCCAGGCGAGGGCGCGGCGGAGGCGGCCGACGAGCGTGCTCCCGGACGACGACGCCGATTCCTCCTGGCACCGGCGCCGGTGCCGTGTCGCCCGGAGGTCCTCGAGGATCTGCTCGTCGGTGCGCGTGCCCCGGCGCGACGCCACCGACGGCAGAGCGCGGCCGGAGGACGATGGCGAGGACCCGCAGTACTCGAGCGGCCCGGAGTACTGGCCCGGCTGGAGCGTCCGGAAGGAGAAGGAGTTGGAGCTGTCGCAGGAGGACGCCCCGGACATGGAGAGCATCATCTGGGAGTCGGCGTCGTTGAGGACGAAGGAGGATGAGGAGCCGATCGTTGACTGGTTGGACGGGAGCAGCACGCCGTGGATGGTGGCGCCCGCGAACGCCGGGCCCTCGCGGCCGTCAAAGCTCAGGATTTGGCCGATGCTGTTGGCAAGATCATCGCCGTCCGCCACCACCACTCTCGCCGCGGCGGACGCGTCCAAGACAGAGCCGTCGCTGCCGTTGGCGCTGGACACGAAGCAGGGCGTCGCGAGCCTCGCCGCGCGGTTGCCCATGGGTGTGAGGAGGAGGAAGAGTTGGGTGGGACGGCGGCGTCGCGGCGTGTCGCCGGATCTGGATGCGCATTTGGGCTGAAGAGAAATGGGCGACGAATCCGAGAAGAAGAGATGGCGCACGAGTTGACAATGGCGTTTAGATGTTTTGTTTATGGAGTTGACCAGGATCTTTATCTGTTTCTTCCCTTTGTTTTCTTCCTTCCCTTCGGCCAAGTTGACTTTGCTTTCAGGAGTATGATATTAGTGGAACTTCAGGGTGATTTCCTTATCAAAACCCACACGACCATCTATGTTAAGGTGGACATGTCACTTCTATGATTCTCTCCTCCTAACGTTTTTTTCAAGGATACGCCACCTGGACGGAAGGTGCATCAAATTCGTAGAAGAAGAGGCCAAAACGGTCGGTACAACGCCAAATACATGGCAACCACGATACAAACACATACCACGACAGACGACAGACAACACACACTGTGTAACGACCTGACGAAGAGAACTCGTCTTGCCCAACCTCCTACCAAAGGTAAGGAGATGGGGCACTAAGCAGTCGGACCGTGTCACGATCAAACCGAGACAACACCACCGCACGATCCCGACTCCAAGGCTGCTCAGAACAAATGTACAACTCCTCATACGCCTAGAGGGGGATCGTCAAGAAGTTGGCATGATCCAACCGGACTTGAGGAAGACGTCGACGAAGAAGCATCCACCATGATGTACATTGCGCCCCTGAGGCTTAAGTCCTAAGCAGCAACCAGCGACCAACACCAACAGCACCACACCCTTCCACTACATCTCCAATCACATCAGCCTCACTCTGGGTAGCCTTGATGACGTCTTCAAGAAGATCACGACGCCGTGGCGGCGCCGCCGCCGCCGTCTGGTCCGGTGAACCGAACCTAGGGTTTTCCCCGGTACCAGAGGAGAGGAAGGCATAATCCAGGGCCTAGACCACGCCCCCAAGAAAGTAACGACGCCAACATGCGTCGTCGTGGCCCAGCATTGGCCATTGCCGAGTTGGGCTTTCACCCGGCCATAGTTTGTGCCCCCGAAACCGATAGACTGGAGTTGGCGAACGAGAGAAGGCGCTGGCTTGAGATGTCACACTAGGAAGGAGAGAGCCCCGCCGGTCTCACCATCGAGGAAGAGAGGCGCTTCACCCCTGGCTCCACCACCAACCACCATGGGCTCGGAGGAGGAGGTCCCCCATGGCAGCCCCGGTGGAGGTGGAGGGGAGGGAGGAGGAGACGGCGCGCCTCGACGGCGGCTAGGGTTTTGCCTCCGGTGTCGCCCATTCTCTCCTCCTAACCTTAATATTGGATTTTTTTCGTAATTTTATTGTCGAAGGAAAGATTATTCGAGTTGACAGGTGGGCTCTCCATCTGGTGGCCCCATATGTCGTTGAATCCGAGTCACCTGAGTTACGTTAGAGGATCCACGCTCATAATGCAAACGTTACTTATCGCACAAGACGAAGGGGTGGAACAAAATCAATTTTTGCAATGAAAAAGTATTTCTCAATGATAAATTCGAGGCAAAGCATTGTGTCTGAAACATGCTCGCGACAACCTTATTTTTTACTTTTCAAAGATAAATATAGAATGACAAGATGAAACAGACGGGTAACACCGGAAGGGACCTTTTTTTGCGATTGGAAGGGACCATTAGTTGTGTACCATCGTTGCCGACTATAACCAACAAAGCCTGGAATTTCCGGTTATCACTAGTGAAGGGTAGCTTTCATCCATTACCTTCAAGTGTGATGTGTGTACTACATCAACTTCGCCCGATCTAGCCAGTGAGGGTTAGATCAGCATCTTTTGGTAGAATAAATTAATCCAATAAACGAAATAGATCATCAGCACCAGTATCACCATCCACCATCTCTACTCTACTGCATGATGCTTGCTCACCCAAAACACTCTGCTCGCCTGCTCTCGGGCACATTAGGAAAGCTCAATGCACATGTATTACATTTGTCACGAGAAATACATAGGGCCGCTCGGGCCAAAAGATTAGGAGAAGTTCATAGGAACCATAATGTAGACATTCATTCAATTCACGTGTCACATAATTCCCACTACAATACCACCATTTGGGACCGCCTCTCGGTATCACAAGCGACATCGGGTTATTCCCTTTTGGGACATGCCGATGCCGCCAAGACAACACCCGGATACACAAGGAAAATAGACCATTTACCACCAAGGTTCTCCCGAACCCATCGCCGCATCATAAGTGGTTCCCCTCCTCTGTCTCATGAAGATGACCTTGTTGATTAGCTGGACTATATAAAAAAAACAAGGGAATGAACCAACAGTCGGTCGGTGTATGACGGCGAGGTGGAATCAATGGTGCGTGCAATTAGGGTTTGCGAGGGTGAGGGTTGGGGTTGTGCGAGTATCTCGTTGTAGAACAGACGACTCTAATGCATAGCAAATTTTTATTTGGGCATAATGTTTTGCTAAGGGGTGTATGTTTTATTTTAAGATTTGAGTGGACGGTGTGTTTTAACCGTCATATTGCATCTTTGGTATTCTATGATCTATCTACGGATTCTTGTGTACCATATCAATCTGCTATGAGTACATCTTTGTACAAGCTTGTTTCTACTATTTCCTCCGATCCATTTCATACTAAGTGTCGCAGTTTGAACAACTCAAACTCAGTTCAAAACTGCGACACTTAATTTTTATCGGAGGGAGTAAGTTTTTCTGGTAAATACTATACTACTAGTACTACTAGTAAAAAACAAACTACTAGTGGCCAGATGCAAATACGTTGGCTAGCTAGCTACTCTACAGGGTAACACCTGATCCGGTTGCCATCTTGTTACGCCATGCTGACATCTGCATGGCATCACACCATGCGTAATACGGTCATTATACCCAAATATATACTACTGGTATATACATCTGCCAACGTCTGACTTCCGTGTCAATTGAAAAGTTCAGGATTTATTAAGATCGGGGTGTCAACCAAAACCCTGCATGAGCTAGCTAGCTTACACACTGATTAACTAATTTGAGCTAGCTAGTAGTTAATTCTTATTAGGGTGAGAGCGATTGACGTTATCTGGTCGCTCTGGCTATGTAGAAATGACAAGATTTTTAATAATAAAAATTCTACTGTTATGCAGGCGATCTACCGGTGCACATCTACGCTTCGATTATGGTCGTTCCTACAACGTGTGGAGGCTGTTTTTGGAGGTGTCTTCGCGCTTGGAGTCTGCGGCCAGGGAGTTGTTTTCCCGGCATGAATGGCAACATAATCTTTGGATCTGCCCACCAACACATTAGGTGTCTCTTCTCATTATGATATGTAATTCGCCTTTTTTATTCTTCGTTGTTCTGAGTCATGTGAACTTGTTGGAGCTGTGTGCATCTTAGTTATGCAGAGGCCGGATGTAATACTTAATACTGTTTAAGTAATAAAGATCCCTTTATCAAAAAAGTTTACACACTGGTTAACCAATTCAGCTAGCTAGCTAGCATGGGCGAACTCCAAACAAATTCTACTACTACCAACTAATCAACCAATTTGAAATTTCAAATGTATTCTATTCAATTTGGATCGGGACAGGTCAATCGCACCAGGCTGGAGTAGGTTGTAGATATATGCTTATACTTTTCTTGGAGAGCAAGTGGTTTTGCACACATCTTTTATATAATACAAGTGTGCGACGAGAAACAATACGACGGATATCCTGAGGATCTTAATTACAATAATAAAAATCAGCCTGCAGGATGCATGATCTTCTTGGTTAATTAATTTACTATATATACCGTGTGCTTGGTTGTTGAGGACCCGCTTCCTGATCTGATCCTTTACTACTTCCTAGTACTATTATTGGAATAAGACATTATATTTTTCATCGTGTGGACCAGTACGCTACATGCTGCTGAGGCCTCTCGTATATAATTAAGCTTTATATGCTTGATTTTTGTAGCTGAATCTTGGTAGTTAGTGCGCAAGATGGGTTTATTTTGAGGAGTAGTTCAAGTGTCTTGATGCAACTTGAGCAATGTAAGCATGATTACTTACCATTACCGATGCTTAGTCTGCAACAAAAAACAAAAGAACTCGGTGCACAAGTGCACCGTGGACCAGGATTCCTAGACGCGATTGGACTGCTGGATGCTCAAATAGTCACATGGGGACGATGATAATGCCTTTGGTTTTCCATCACCTGTTCCTGCTTTCTGTTTTCCTTTTAGGTCTCTTCCGTCAGGTCAATTCAAGGATAATTATAATGATTAGTATGATGGATAAATTGGATATTTCTTGAAAATGCGGGAACACCCGACTGATGGATACATCCTAGATATACCTGGCCATGGGAAGCCAGGCCCGAGGCCCGGCCCGAAGCCCGGCCCAAAAATAAACGGCATGGGCCTCAAATCTAGGCCCGATGGCTGCGCTGGGCTGAGCCTGGGCTTTAGATTTTGGCTGTTCCAGTAGAAGGCCCGGCCCACGGCCCGGCGGGCTTTTCGGGCTTTTTGGCCGGGCCAGGCTCGGGCCTGAGTTTTCTGCACCGGGCTTTTCTCGGCCTAGCCCGAAGCCCAGCCCAACCCGAGGTATGGCCAGGTATAATCTCAGATGCCAAAGCAAACTGTTTTCTATGCTCGGAGTATGGTCGAAACAGAAGTGAGTAGACAATCAGATAAATCAAATTCAGAGTTGATAGCAACACCGTATTTCTGCACCATAGTAGAGTAACTTCCATTAGGACTAAAATGACACATTCCCCGTATGTGAATTTTGATAGTCATAATCGACGATTTTTTTTTTTTAATGTAACACAACTTCTATTAACCAACCTGCACAGCCAAATCGCTGGCAACAAGAATTTGGGCGAAGGTAGGAGCATGGCCCGGCCATACAGCTTGGGGTTCCATTACCATCTTCGCACCATAACACGCAAGAGCATCAGCTAACTTATTACATGCCCGTGGGCAGAACGAAATAGAAAACGAGCTAAAGTTTAAGAAAGCTTGAGCTTTAATCTCCCGAAACAGCACACCATTTGGAGAAAGGTCATAATCCTTTGACGTGATTGCTTTGACAAGCATCTGAGCATCCGTTTCAACTTGCACCCTCTGCATACCACAGTCTTGAGCTAATAACAAGGCTTGGAGACAGGCTTCCGATTCAGAATGGAGAGCATCTTGTACATGATTCATTCTACCTGCAGCTGAGAAGCATACATCACCATCAGCATCCCGCGCCACCACACCCCATCCTCCTGAACCATCTGCATCGAAGAAGCTACCATCGATATTTATTTTAATCACATCCGCCACAGGAGGTTTCCATCCTTCCACTTTGTTGGCCACTGGCTTCATTGGCTTACTGAAGAAATCCTGAAATTCCAAAGCTGAGCGCCTTATTTGTAATAGGACCTGCTCATGTGTGAATGTTTTCCCTTCTGCATTTATTTTATTACGAGTACACCACCAGTTCCAGCACAGGGCTATAGCCAGTAGCTTCTTGTTACCCGAGGCTTGAAGGATATTCTCAACTAGATGTCTCGGGTCCTCAAATTGAGCCCACTCACGTCTCTGTTCTTCTAACTGTAGTTCCCTCCACAACTTTTTCACAGGTTTGCATTTGAGTAACATATGAGCACCATCTTCATCTAGTCTATGGCAGACCGGGCATACTGTCTCCACCTTCACTCCTCTATGAACCAGATTTTGACGTACAGGGAGAGTATTATGAGCTATCCTCCATAGGAATTGTTGGATTTTCAAAGGACAAGGGGCCTTCCAAATAGCCTGCCAATTAAACAGATTTCCATCAGAAGTACCTTGCTCACCTGTATCCACACTCGCCAGCCTTCTACTGAATTTGTACGCCGATTTCACTGAAAAACACCCCTTCTGGTCCGGGAACCAAGCCCAAGTATCATCCATGTCAGGTTTAATTGGCAGAGCTAGGATAAGCTTTGCATCTTGATGGTTGAACATATCATTAACCATCTCAACATCCCAACCGCCCCGGAACGGATCCATTAGCTCGTCTACTGTTTGTGCAAGAATGTTCCCTCTTGGAGTTATTGGTGTACGTGACCAATCTCTCGGCAACCAGGGGTCCAACCAAATATTGATCGAGGTCCCATCACCAACTCTCTTGATCACCCCACTTTTAATCACCTCCAAGCCTTTTAGGATACTCCTCCATGAGTATGACATCCCCTCCTTTGGTTCAGCACCCAAAATATCTGAATTTGGGAAATATTTCGCCTTCAACACCCTCGCACACAAGGACTCTGGGTTATTTAGCATACGCCAACCCTGCTTAGCAAGCATAGCCAAGTTGAAGATGTGCAAGTCCTTGTAACCGAGCCCTCCTTCCTTCTTCGACATAGTCAACTTCTCCCAAGATAGCCAATGTATTTTATTTTCTTTATCTTGTTCAGCCCAAAAATACCTGCATACCATCGCAGAAATTTGCAGATGAAAAGAGCTGTCCTCTGAAACTTTCAGAAGGATTAAAGAGTCATCTGCAAACAATAGGTGATTAAAACTCGGAGCAGCCCGGCATATTTTAACTCCCTCTAATCTCCCATCCTGCTCTGCACTATTTAATAAGGAAGAGAAAGCTTCAGCACAAAGCAGGAACAAATAGGGTGAGATGGGATCACCTTGCCTAAGACCTCTTTGGGGCACAATCTCCTCAGTCAATGAACCATTGCACCTGAATCTGTACTTAACCGTTGAGCAGCATCTCATAATTAATTGTACCCACTGCTCCGCAAACCCCATCTTTTTCATCATAGCCTCCAAAAAATGCCATTCTACACGATCATAGGCCTTACTCATATCTAGTTTCAGCGCTGCATATCCAGTTGCCCCACTTCTCTTGTTCTGCATAAAATGAGTCACCTCATAGGCTAACAAAATGTTATCTGTGATAAGCCGTCCTGGCACAAAAGCACTCTGGTTTGGAGATATTATATCATGAAGAATAAGTTTCAGTCTGTTTGCTAGCACTTTGGAGACCAGCTTGTAAATAACGTTGCACAAACTTATTGGGCGCAAATCTTTCATTCTCTCAGGATTTTTTACCTTTGGTATCAAGACCACACAAGTTTCATTCCATCCGGGAGGAAACTCATTACCATTCAGCACATGAAGAACCTCCTGCGTGACACGATCACCTATGAGATGCCAATATGTTTTATAAAAGACTGCAGGCAAACCGTCCATCCCCGGCGCCTTCAAATCTCCTATGCACTCCAACGCAGCCTTGACCTCCTCGGCTGAGAATTCTCGTATGAGAGATTCATTCATCTCGGGAGTAACACTTTGGAACACATGTTGAAATAGCTCATCCGTACGTGTACCTGCATGTGAGGTGAATAAATTACGAAAATAGTCAATAATCACCGCCTCCATCTCCTTCTCTTCCACCACCACGCCTCCATCCTCTTTTCTTATTTTTTTAATCCTGTTCCTTTTCCTCCTCTCTGATGCATACGAGTGGAAATATCTCGTGTTTCGGTTTCCATTTGCAAGCCAGTCCGCGTGCGAACGTTGTTTCCAATAAACATTTCGTTGTTCCTCCAACCGATCAAGTTTATAACGTAGAATATGTTCCCTATTCACTTCCTCCTGTGAAATAGCCTTCTGTCTACATATCTCCACTTCTTTTTTCAGCCTTGCAATCCGCTTTTCCAGATTTCCCAAGGAAGTATGACTCCAATGCTTCAGATCACCAGCAACACCCCTCAAAGCTTCAGCCACAGAAATTGTAGGATTTATAGTTTCTCGACTCCACGCATTTTCCACCACAGTGTTACACATATCTTCGCCCAACCAGTTGGCCTCAAACCTGAAACCCACACATTCCCTTCGCCTTCCATGCCTCCTTGCTACCTCATCTTCAAGATGAATGATGATGGGACGATGATCCGAGTGACGCGGTTCCCCATTTACCACTCTATAATTTGGGAAACGACTACACCATTCCGGTGTCGCCACTGCTCTGTCTAGTCTCTCTCTAATATACTTACTTGCATCATGGCTGTTATTACGCCACGTAAACGGGTCCCCCGTGAAACCCAGATCATGTAAATTACAGTCCTCCAAAGCTGCCTTGAAACGGTCCATATATATTTGGGGCCGAGCCGCCCCTCCCTCTTTTTCACATTGGACCAGAATTTCATTAAAATCCCCAGCACATATCCACGGGAGATCACTATGGTGTTTAATCGTACTTAGCAGCCTCCAAGTAGCTTCTCTATCTTCCAACTTTGGTTCCCCATAGATGCCGGTAAATCTCCATCTAAAACCATCGGCCTCCGTAATCTCCGCATCTATGTGGTACTTAGAGACCATACCTGCCTTCAGCTTGATATCGCTCCTCCAGAACAAAGCCAAGCCTCCCCCCTGGCCCTGACAGTCCTTCACACGCATACCTGTCAGACCCATCTTCCACCTCAACCAACCTATCCTCTTACTATCGAGTTTTGTTTCCGATAGGAAGAGAATATCGGGGTCCTCCTTCTTCTGGAGATCCAGAAGACCATTAATTGCCGGGCCATTCCCCAAACCCCGACAATTATATGATGCAATTCTCATTGCGACCCGCGAGGCTGTTCCGACAGCCCCGCTTTCATCAAATTTTGGTTCACATCCTCACCTCTTGCCTTCTTTCCTCTTTCCTCAACGAACTCATCAACATGCATATCGTTTGCATCTCTCTTAGAGCCAGACATTGCCCCCACTACGGTTGTATCACCCTTTGTTTTCCTCTCTCTTCTCTTGAATTTTCCAGTTACCTTGCCTGGCACGACTCCCCTAACTCCCTCATGCAGTGGACCAGAACTCGCCAATGTGCTGTTTTCATGCATTGGTTCAGCTTCCTCCACATCTACCTCTTCATGCTCTAAAGAGTCAGTCTCCACGCCAACTTTCTCCTTACTGAAAGACAAAGAATTTATCTGCGTCAGAGCAGTTTGTGTATTCACACTGCCTCCCTCCAGAACTATACCCTCCACACACTATTAAAAGTCAGATTTTTCTGGCTTGCCTTGATACAAGGCTCTGACGACTTTTTCAGAGGAGATGCGACCTCTACTGTTTTGTTCTCCAGTGAACTACTCTTACTTCCTCTCACATCACCACTAATAGCCACTTTTCTCCAAGAATCGCTATCACTCCCCAGCTTACTGTCACGATATGTGAAACCCATAGACTTGTTATTGTTACCTGCACGCCCATCATTCCATCGCTTGCTTTCAAAACCAGGTACCTTCCTAGAAATAAACGCTCTCAGCCAGCGTCCATACTGCTGCTTCTCACCTCGTTCTAGTTGGATAGAACACCCCTTATCTTCATGTCCAATCACACCACAAGTATAACAAAACTCCGGTAAATACTCATATTCAAAGGGGCACCATCCCTCCTTCCCCTCCTCTCCAAATTGCATCATAACTCCCCTCATCAGAGGTTTTTTAATATTGATCTTCACATGAATTTTCAGATATTCACCTTCAGCTCCTTCATCTTCCCCGCTTCCACTCCCAAAAACTCACCCACCCTACAGCCAATATTCTCTCCTGTAGCTCTATTCATCATGCCCAACGGGAGACGAAACACACGGATCCAGATCGGTACAGTGTTAAAAGCATACTCCTCGATCCTCTTCATAGGGTCAAACTCCTCCATTACAATCAAATCATTGTTCATCATCCACGGGCCCCCCTTCAAAGCCTTCCGTTTCCCTGATTCTTGTAGGAACGTGATCAGGAACACGTTATCCCTCAATCTCTTGCACCTAATCCCCTTCATCGGACACCACACTCTGCCCAAGGAATTCTCCAGCCCTTCTGCAAAAACTTGCTTCTCCGCCATGACCTTCCCGAGAGCTTTAAACTCCTTCTCACACTCCTTCGGCCCTTCCCCCAAGACGATCTTGATCCCCTTCTGTTCCTCTTCCGACAGGCGCAGGTTTTTCAGCATCCCCTCCATCCTCTCCATGATCGCTCGCGAAAACAGAACTCCCTCGAAACTCGAAACTAGGTTAAGAGTTCTACAAACGCAAACCCTAGAACATACGAAGGGCTTTCGTTGGTGGGACGGTGAAAAAGATGACAGAAACCGGATTCGACTAGGCCCAGGCAGCTGATCGCTACCAAAGCAGAACACGAGGATCCCGACTTTCAGCAGGAATCCTATGAGAAGACGAAGCCGGCACCGAGATTCAAAATCGCCCTGGAATCGCCAGAGCGAAACACACGAAACCGTCACCTCAGGACGGACGAATAATCGACGATTTAGTGGACTAATAGTTTTACAAGTGTATTAACATATATTAGTCCCGCACAACGATGAACTTAATGGTTTGTGGCCCTACGGAAAAGGTTTTTGAGAAGATATTGTCTTGTAATTGCATACTTTCTTTTTACCATTTCTTGAGTCGTAGGAAAGTCTTACTATTAAGGGAGTTTCAAAATTTACAAGGAGTGGAGATCAATGACATCAAAACTAAGCCTAATCTTTTCAATGGTTTTCCTTTTCGGCAACTGAAGTCGTTTCGTTTCCGCACAAATTTAACAGCCATCCATCGATCCCATAATTTTGAGAAACGAGCCACGAATTACACTGCACCACCCTTGGCATCGATCGCAGCCGTTCGTCCGTCAGTGCGTCCTAGGAAAGCTAGCTGTAGAATTTCCGTTTGTTTTTTGTTTTGTTCTTGCGAGTTGGGTAGGTGGTGTGCGACACAGCATGTGACCTCTCGGCCAGGCACTCGTTCTCCTACGTGATGTAGGCTAAGCTAGAGGCGTCGCCCTCACCACCGTCCGAAGCCATGTCCTTATCTGAATCGACACTGACTCAGCTAATTTGTACCACGCTCCTCCACACGCCTAGTGCCTACGTACTCTGCCTAATCATCATCATCATCATCATCATCATTCACCGGCAGTCCAGAACAAGAACCTGTTTGCCTACAGCGTGTTCCATCTCTTTTTACTACCTCTGTTCATGCCACATTCAGAGTTCCTGATACTGTCAAGCTTGGCTTGGCAAAACAGATCAAGCTCCCAAGTCCCAGATGATGAGATGAGATCCATGTGTTTTTTTCTCTTGGTGTGCACTGCACATTATGTCTCAGAGTTTGATGTGTTAATGCAATTGCAGTCGTGTTGCCATTTCTTTTTTCCAGTTTCAGTCTTGGATGCAGGTGTCATCGACTGTATTTTGACTGCAGTTTTATCTGTTCGCGGAGGAGTTTCTTTTTTGTGCGCAGCGCACATTATGCATCAGATCTAGTTGATGCATGTGTTCGTGCGATCTCGTTACCATTTCTTTGTCTGTTCCAGTCCCGTATTCAGTGCTTGGCAAACCAGATCAAGCTCCCAAGTCATCGACGACTGTATTTTGAGTTTTGACTGCAGTTGTTTTTGGGTAGCCAAGGCACCGTGATCAGATCATCAGAAACAGAGAGGAGTCGATCAAAGTTGAGGCGCATATATTAAACCTCGAGACATGAGGGAGGACTTACATGGATCGATCGATCGATCATGGCAACACACTCAGGACAGTACAGAATTAAGGAAACACGATTTTATTTTATTTAGCAGCAGCTAGTGACATGCTGGGTGCTTGTCCTCCTCGTCCCCATGCTCGCCGGTCGGCCGGGTGGCGGCCGGTCCTCAGTTGCAGCTGCAGCAGGAGCAGCCGCAGGCGGTGCCGCACTTGCAGGTGGTGCAGTCGCAGCCGCCGCTCTCCCCGGCCATCTCGAACCAGCCGGAGGTGGCCTTGTGGGTGGCAGTGGGCATGACCATGGTGGCGGCGCCGGCGGTGGCCTCCACGTCAGGGAACATCTTGCAGCTACACAAGCAAAGCAAAAGATCATCACCACCGCAAAATTAGCACCTCGATCTCCTAAGGCATAAGAAACTCTGAAACGTTAACTTTTCAGGCATGCAGTATGCATGGTTGAGGTAAATGTGCAGTTTGGTGCTGTACGTACCCGCCGCAGCCGTTGCCGCACTGGCAGCCGGCGCCGCACCCGCACTTTCCACCGCAGCAAGACATTCTCCGACGACCGGTGGTACTACTGAAGCAGTGAGGAGCTAGCTCGAGGATGGATGGATGGATGCTGTGGCTTGGTGAGGAGGAAGGAGGCGAGGAGGGGGGCTATAAATAGGCGGGAAGAGGGCGGCAAAGGATGGAGGGGAGCGCGCGAGGGGCCACCAAGCCCAACCTTTTAATCGGGAAGAGGAATCATCGGCCACATCGTCTACCTGCCTCTCTCCTTTTGATTCTTCCGTCTCCATGGTAAAGACCTCTGCAGTTTACACTCTGCCTTTTATTTTCCGAAACATGTTCAGTATAACTCTGCTTTTTTCCATAGCTAACTACTAGCTCTGATAATGAAGCGTGAGAAAAATGTCGCTGGAACTTTACTGCCTACTAGCTTTGTGCGAGGGCGCACCACATGCACTCGAGCATACACCATGGTAGAGCGAAGCATGATCACCCTACAGCGCCTACGAATCCATGGTTGAAAAAAAGAGATGGTCTTCGAGATCAGATTAACGAACTGGAGATAACCAACCAACTGACGGATCGGGTAGAGTTGGTGCTTAAAAACCTACACAAACCAAGCTCACTGAACCTCACTGACTGAAGCAGCAAAATAATTCAGACAAGAGCATAACTGTGTACAAGCACAGCAGCAGTTACCTCCAACAGTTTTTACCGACACCATGTCTTATGCAAAAACAGGCGAAAGTAGATCGATCGAGCAGGGGTGAGTGAAGGAGAAGGACGGCTCGGGATCAACAGTTTGCTTGATCATCCAACAGAAGCAAGGAAACGGCCGAACAGGGACAGTGGCGCACCAATTATTGCCGCTGGAGCATCACGCAAGTGTGAAGATATTTGGAGACGTGGAGTGGAGTTGATTCCAAACTACTGTGTGCACAAACAGTTGGCGTAGCGTACCGTCGCTGCACACGGGCGCCGGGCAGGAATTGCACAGCCATGCATTTATCTTTAACGCGAATACGGCACAGAAACGTTTCCCAGCTTAATTACTGCCTAGTACTTTTGGTGGAGCTTGATGGGGTTAAACATTTTTTGCAACGTAAAAGGGTGATCAATAAGGGTCAAAATACTTTGTTCTGGGAAGATATTTCGGTGAATGATCACCTCTGGCTGTTCAATTCCCAAAACTGTACTCCATTACATTTACTAATTTGATAAATGTGAGTAAAGTTAAGGAAGAAGGTTTGCGATGCCCTTGGTTTAGAAGAACTCTTTGCAGAAAAATGGCAGCTCGGCTAGAAAGTTTGATAGGTGGATCACTGGGGCTTCTGGTCAATTCAAGGTTCAGAGTTTGTGCCTGCATTTTGAGATTGAATGTGATCTTCCCTACAGATTTCTCTGAAATATTAAGATCCCGCTTAAGGTCAAAATATTCATTTGGCTGATGCTAAGAGATAGCATTCTTACCATAATAACATGGTAAAAGGTGGCTGGACAGGAAATGATCAATGTCACTTCTGCAGTCCAAATAGACTGTTGATCATCTGTTATTCCAGTGCACCTTGGCCAAATTAGTCTGGCAGATAGTTATGTGCGCTTTGGGTCTAGTCAGGCCCCCAAAAGCGCTCTGGATCCAACTAAAGGGTGGATCAACTCGTTTCCACCATCCCAGCGCAAACTGATGCTTAGTGGGAATTGTTAGGGTAATAGACTGCTTGTATTACCAGGGGGCCAAAGGCCACATATAAATAGTACATGTACAGGTGAATATGCAGGAAGGCCCCTAACACATGGGCAAAATACAATATACACGATCTACTCTAACACCCCCCCTCAAACTCAGGGTGGATCCACAACACTGAGTTTGGAGAGTAAGAAGTCATGTTGCGCTCTAGTTTGTGCCTTTGTAAAGAAATCTGCCAGCTGCAAATCTGAAGGCACATAGTGAAGCGCAACAACCTGATCCTGCACCTGAGCACGTGTATAGAAAGCATCAACACCAATATGCTTGGTCAGCTCATGCTTGACCGGATCACGTGCAATACTGATAGCACCTGTACTGTCACACAAAAGAGGAGTGGGTGTCGTAACAGAGACCCCAAAATCTGCAAGCAACCACCGTAACCAGGTCACCTCAGCAATCAACGAAGCCATAGCCCGCAGCTCAGCCTCAACACTCGAACGGGAAACCGCGACCTGTTTCTTCGTCTTCCAAGCAACAAGCGAACCACCAAGAAACACACAGTAAGCAGAAAGTGAGCGACGATCCGTAGGATCACTCGCCCACGTGGCATCCGAGTAACACTGGAGCTGGAGAGAGCTGGAACTAGGGAAGAAAAGACGACGAGTAATCGTGCCACGAAGATAACGAAGGACACGGAGGAGATGACTATAGTGAACGGTGGTAGGAGCTGAGACAAACTGACTCAGAATATGGACGGGATAAGAGATATCAGGGCGAGTGACAGCGAGATAAACAAGACTCCCAACAAGATGGCGATAACGTGTGGGATCAGAAAGAGGCTCACCATCAGTGATCGAAGCTTAACATTAAGCTCCATAGGAGTCTCAACGGTACGCTCATCACTAAGATCAGCCCGAGAAAGAAGATCCTGAATATACTTTTCCTGGGAGATAAAGAAGCCATCGGCTGTAGAAGAAACCTCAATCCCAAGAAAGTAGCGAAGAGGACCAAGATCAGACATGAGAAACTGCTCACGTAGACGTGCCTTAACAAAGGCAATGTGCTCAGGGTTATCACCAGTGATGATCATGTCATCAACATAGAGAAGCAACAAGGTCCGACACCGAGAAGAGGTGTAGACAAACAGTGCTGGATCATGAGCACTGGGAGAGAAGCCAGCGGCAATAACCACAGAGGAGAAACGCTCAAACCAGGCACGAGGGGCCTGTTTGAGACCATATAAGGATCGTCGAAGACGACAAACCATCCCATCGGGAACAGAATACCCAGGAGGAGGCTGCATGTAAACCTCCTCACTCAACTCGCCATTAAGAAAAGCATTCTGAACATCAAGCTGGGATACAGACCAGCGTCGAACAGAAGCAACAGCAAGAAGAGTACGAACAGTGGTCATATGAGCGACAGGAGCAAAAGTCTCGTCATAGTCTCGGCCGTGCTCCTGCTGAAAGCCACGAGCCACAAGACGCGCTTTATAGCGCTCGAGAGATCCATCAGAGCGGGTCTTAATTTTATAGACCCACTTACACGTGATAGGACGAACACCTGAAGGGGGAGAAACAAGATCCCAGGTGCCAGTGCGCTCAAGCGCAGCAATCTCCTCAGCCATGGCCAGCTGCCACTCAGGATGACGCTCAGCATCCCGATAAGAAGTCGGCTCGGAGACAACAGAAAGACCATACTTACTAGGAGTATAACGGTCTGGAGGACGACGCTGACGAACAGGCCGTGAATGGGAAGGCTCATCAGCAGAAGATGACTCATCAGAAGAAGAGGAAGAAGGAGGAGCCGAAGAAGAGGAAGAAGGAATAGGGAAGGAGGAGCCGAGGCAGGAGAACGAGGAGTACTAGGGGTACTAGACGGAGGAGAGGATGGCTCCGAAGATGGAGGAGGCGCACCAGGTGTAGAAGATGGAGAACTAGGAGATGGGGAAGAGACAGCAGGAGGTGAATCCGGAAAAAGGAGAAAAGAAATATCATCCACCGGATAAGTGCCAGAGGTATGGCGAGGATAGAAGGAGCGCGTCTCATCAAACGTGACATCACGAGAGATGCGCATCCGACGAGCAACAGGGTCCCAACAGCGGTAGCCCTTATGCTCATCACTGTACCCAAGGAAAACACACTCAGCAGACTGAGCGGTCAGTTTGGTGCGTTCGCGGGGAGGAAGAAGAACATAGCAAGCGCAACCAAACAAACGAAGAGCCGAGTAATCTGGAGAGGTACCAGAAAGACGCTCGAGAGGAATGCCACCTTGAAGGGCAGCAGAGGGCTGAATGTTAATGAGGTAAGTCGATGTAGCGACAGCCTCAGCCCAGAAATGTGGCGGAAGAGAGGAAGCAATCATCATAGCACGGGCAGTCTCAAGAATATGACGATGCTTACGTTCGGCGACACCATTTTGAGCATGGGCACCGGGACACGAAAACTGAGCAAGGGTACCCTCCTCAGCAAGAACACCACGCAAGTGCTGAGAGATATACTCACCTGCAGAATCAGCACGAAAGACACGAATAGGCGTGGAATACTGAGTACGAACCATGGCAACAAAGCGCTTATAAATGGAGAGAACCTCACTGCGAGAGCGCATAAAAAATAACCAGGTGTACCGAGAAAAATCATCAATGAACAAAATATAGTATCGATGACCCCCCTTTGACTGAAGGGGAGCCGGACCCCAAACATCTGAATGAACTAAATCAAAAGGTCGCTGAGATACAGACGCACTAGTAGGATAGGGAAGCTGAATCTGTTTACCTAACCTACAACCCTGACATGAATGTAAAGACACATCTCCTGAAACAGACCCTAGAAGACCTCGACGAACTAATGACGATAAACGGGAGCCACAAAGGTGACCCAGCCGATGATGCCACTGCTGGAAAGAGCCAGTGACAGAAGCAGCAACCGCAGGAGAACTGGCAGATGAAGTAGCAGCGGAAGGAACACGAAGCCAGTCTAACTCCCAGAGCCCCGGAGACTGAAGACTACGAGGGCCAGCTCCAACCAGGGCCTGAGTCCGACGGTCCTGAACAGCACAAGAATCAGCGTCAAGAATGACGCGACAACCAGAATCAGTAAGCTGACTAGCAGAAAACAAGTTCATCTTAAGGCTAGGGACATGAGAAACATCAGGAACAGAGAAAGATGAAGTAGAGAGGGTGCCTCGACTAGAAACAGGAAGAGAGGTACCATCAGCCGTGATGACACGAACAGGAGAAATAAGAGAGCGAAGAGCAGAAAGAATAGAAGACGCAGAAGTCATATGAAAAGAAGCTCCAGAATCCAGATACCACGGGGATGACATACCTGATTGTGTAGAAGGTGGTGGTCGCGTGTTGCCAGAAGATCCAGACACAGAACCAGCAGAACCCGGCAAGGAAGAGCCGAAGCAGCGAGCAGACCACGAAGACCACGGATAATGTCCTGATCAGACAGTGCAGCAGCAGAAGAACCTGAAGAGCCTGAAGATCCTGAAGAACCAGTCCTCCGACGAGCAAGATACTGCTGACGTAAGCTGGGATCCCTCTGCCAGCAGCCAGAAAATCATGGCCAGGCTTGCCACAGTAGGTGCAAGGACCACGAGAACCACGAGACGGCGGGCTGACTCTGACCCTGGACCTGAGGAGTAGGTAGTATCGGCGGTACTGAAGACCGCGACGGAGGCTGTGGCGGAGCAGGACCACGAGCAGACGGCGCAGGAGGACCACGAGCAGCAAGAACAGAGGGAACCTCCAGAAGACCAGCACCACGAAGACGAGTCTCCTCAGCACGAAGCTCAGACAGGACCTCAGAGAGCGGAACACGACCACGGGCATGTAGCTGTGCACGGCGTGGCTCAAACTCCTTGCGGAGCCGCGACAAGAACTCAAAGACGCGCTGAAACTCCAGGTCGGCGCGAACAATCAAGCAGCAGGGACAGGTGGCACACACAGGCGTACGAAGAGAATCAAGCTGACGCCAAATAGCAGCACTCTGAGTGTAGAACTCATCAATAGTCAAATCGCCCTGCTGAAGGGCATGCTCCTGGCGGACCACAGACAGGTAAAGAGCATCCCCAGACGGCTGATAACGCTGACGAAGAAAGGCCCACTGAGCAGCAGCAGTGGGAAGAGCCATAAACTCAGCAGCATACTGAGGCAGGACACTGGAAGTCAGAACAGCAGCAGCACGAGCATCCTCATCTATCCACTGAGAGTAGGCAGTCAGATCCTGCCGGTATGTCGCAACAGCAGCAGAATGGTCCTGGACCTGCCGGTCATAAGCAGTCAGAGCAAGAGCATCAGCACGAGTGGCGGAATCCTTGTCCTCCTGAGAAGCATCAGAGGCAAGGGCAGTAGGAGTCGGTGCAACAGGCACCGAAGGAGCAACGGGGTGGGGCGGACAGGGGACCTCGCCAGAAAGCACACCCCACAGACGAAGACCGCGCATGTGGACGCGCATGAAGTTAGCGAAATCAGGGTAATTCGCTCCATCAAACATAATCGGGCAGCGAGGAATCGCAACATAGCCCGACGAGGTAGACATCTCTCTTTTTTTTTTTTTTTTTTTTTTTCAGAAAGTCAACTCACACAGCAGAGATTGGATCGGGATGAATCGCAGCACGCCACGACGGGAGCAGCACGGGCCACGGGCTCCTCCTTGACGGGAACGCACCCAAGACGACGGACGGCGGCAGCCAGCAACGGCCGGACGGGCGGCGGCCGCGGAATCGGCCGGAGGTGGCCGGCGGCGGCCGGAAAACTCCGGTGGCGGAGGGCGGACGGACGGCGCGACGGCCGGTGGAGAGCGGCCGGACAGGAGGCCGGTGCGGCGACAGGCGGCAGCCGGAGACGGGCGGCCGGAGACGGCGGGCGGGCGACCGGAGTACGTGCACGGATCGATCGATCAGCAGCTTACGTGCACGGACTGATCGATCAGCAGCAGCAGCTTACGTGCACGCAGTAGGCAGCTAGCAGCACGGATCGATCCCTGCACGGATCGATCAGCAGCTTACGTGCACGGGAAAAATCGGAGCAGGCAGAGATCAGCAGGGATCCGCACGGACGGCCGGAGGTCGCAACGGAGACGCAGACTGCGGCGGCGACGGGCGGGACGGGGAGGACGGCGGCAGCGGCCGGGGCGCGGCGGCGAGAAGCCGGGGGCGCGACGGCGGCGGCGGCACGGACGTGGAGAGAGAAAAAGAGACCCTAAAATCAGTGCTCTGATACCATGTTAGGGTAATAGACTGCTTGTATTACCAGGGGGCCAAAGGCCACATATAAATAGTACATGTACAGGTGAATATGCAGGAAGGCCCCTAACACATGGGCAAAATACAATATACACGATCTACTCTAACAGGAATGTTGTTGTTTATTGGACGATATGGAAAACTACAAATGATATGTATTTCAATCGTAAATTTCCATATGATTCTACAGATGTTATTTATATGCTTTGCAACATGATTAATTCTTGGATGATGATGCCGAAAAGCTCAGAAAGAGGAAGTCTTTAAGAACAGGTAAATATGATCAAGATGGTTATGCACGATGTTTTCTCAATTTCTCATAGTTGGGCTCCCACGATGGCGAGACCGACGAACCGGAGCTAAGTCAGGTAATATTTTCGATGTTTGGTTGCATTTTCTGGTGTCCTGGTGATTGCTGCACTGGTTGCTTGCTCCTGCCTACGACTCCCATGGCTGAGCATCAGTGAGCTAGGGCTGGAAAACAAATCACACAATTAAGCTCACTCGCTCGCTGATGAAGCAGCAATAATACAACATGAATTTTCACTCTGTACAGCGGCAGTGCCCCGTTAGGTCATGTCGTGTCATCTCGAACAGTTTTTACCCGCGACATGTCGTCGATCGAGTTTACTTGCAGCAAGCAAACTGCCAAACTGTGGCACTGCAATTATTGCCCCTGTTTGGAGCACCAGGAAAGTAAGAAGATATTTGGAACAGTGGAGGGGAGTGAACCCCGGCCCTTGGCGTACTGCTGCGCAAATAATTGGTCCGATGCTGTTGCCGCAAGCGGGCAGGAGTTGCAGAACCATTATTCATAACATATTTCGTTCACAAGAAGTTCATAGAAATGTTAGAGAATCCTAGTTCTTTGGATTTATTCCTCTACGGTTTCTTTGAATTGTAGATTGAGAATGAGTAAATAGCACTGGCGGTCACACAACTCGTCCCGCATATGCACTATCTGAAAAACATGAAATAATGGTCACACAACTGAACAAACGTGTGTACTTTGGTTACGAACAGGACACGTCATCCTGTTTTGGACTGAAATTTTTCAGAAAACCCCATGGTGTAATATTACGAGTATTATATTGCAAAATTCTACACCTGACGGGTGGGCCCCATCAGGCTTGTCTTCTACCTCAAGCAGGTGACTCCGCCGTGTTGCTGCTACCTCGCCGCCGGAGAGAATCTTTCCTGGGTCCACCGTGCCGGAGGTAGCCGCCGCCCACAAATCGAGCCGGAGTTCGAGCTCGCCGTGCGGGCTACTCGAATCAGAGTCGGAAGGCCGTGCGGGCTGCTCGAATCGGACTTGTACCCGGGGTAGAGGGAGGCGGAGGCGAGGCAGCGGGTGGCGGACTTGTACCCGGGAGCTCGAATCGAAAGAAGGGCCAAGGTGAGGCCGCGCCCCGCACCCGCTCGGACTTGTACCCGGAGGCGGAGGGAGGCTGCGCTGGTGCTGGGGCGCATCTTTGTGGCGGGCGACTGGTAGGCGGGCGACCTGGAGGTGGCGCCGGTGCTGGCGACCCGGAGGCGGTGAGGTAGAAGACAAGCCTGATTGGTGGGCCCCACCCGTCAGGTGTGAAGGAATTTTGCAATATAATCCTCGAAATAGTACACCAGGGGGTTTTCTGAAAAATTCCAGTCCAAAACGGGATGACGTGGACTGTTTGTGACCAAAGTGTACCCGTCTGGTCAGGTGTGTGACCCGTTATTACGTTTCACAGATGTGTGACTTAAGTGCACATGCGGGACGAGTTGTGCGACCCGTTATTACGTTTCACAGATGTGTGACTTAAGTGCACATGCGGAACGAGTTGTGTGAGCTTCAGTGCTATTTAGGTCCAGTTCTTTTACTGGCTTATTCCATAAGCTGCCTCTCCCCCAGCTTATTCCATAAGCCCAGCAGCTTATTACTCACGGCTTCTAGATTAGTTATGAGATAACTAATTTAGAAGCACCAACCAATAAGCTAGATGGCTTATGAGAGAAGCTGGGAGGGGGCAGCTTATTTTTTAAGTCAGCAAAAGAACTGGGCCTTACTCATTGAGAATCAAGGAGCTTTTTCTGTGAGCTATTGTGCATGATGTTACATATGAGAATTTTCTTTTAAGTCTAACATCATGGAGAATTGGAAATTTTCGTTTCTTTAAGTGATAATAGTGGAATTTCGCGCGGCGTCACGCCGCGGCCTTGATGAAGCAGAGACACATCTCCTTTAACCATTGCAACCACATCAACCTAGTTATGCATTTCCCGGTTATTTTATGGTCAATATATAAGAGAAGTATATGCAAGCCACAAGACTGAGAAACGTACAGCTAAACTTCAGAAAAGAAGCTATTGAGTAGAACGGATATTACATAGATTAATGTTCCCCTGCAGCCCACTTGCCTTTCCATCCAACACCTTGGAGGCATAGATAAGCTGGAAAAATAAAGGTAAAAATTGTGAGGATTAAATCAAAGAGGGAGGCGGTCCTGCCAGTGGTGCTGTGAGATATTTGTGCATAGCTAAAAGTGACAGAACTAACTGATGAAGAAAGGCACCATTGCAATGTAGCTATATAGAACAAAATAATTAGCATAATTGTTTTTTTTTCAGCCATTTCATTCTATGAAACAGGTTGTGTGCAGAAGATCAAATGAAATGAAGGGAACATGGATTGAAGAAGTTGTGCATCCATTAAGCATAAGGTAATATATGATGCCGCTGCATACTAAATAATAAAAGCCATGTAGAAGCTAAATTTGATACTTGCGTCTAAATGTCAATCATCACCCTGTGATTGTGCCACGCTGTTAATTTCAATCCTTCATTTGAAAAGCAAAAAAAAAACCAGTGCATAACAAAAAATTAGAAATATACTTAGGAAAGGTCCTTAGGCCTCGAAAGAAATAAAAAACACTACATAAGAGTATAAGGAAAAAAAATTATACCCAAGTTCATCACCATCCTATCCTACATTCTTGTTATATACATAAATTACCTTGAAAATTAATTGATCGCTTGTGTAAAGCCTGTAGGCCCGTTACCTTCATGAACTGGTCAGGTGAAGTAACCTACAAAGAGAAAAAAATTATGCTCTTGCATAGTTAACTGATCACAACTTTAGAGGAATATTTGATGAAATTGCAGAGAGGAAAAGGAAGGTAAGTAACCTTAGAATATAGTGATGCAAATCTGGCTAAAGCAATACAAAAGCTTGCTGAACTATGTAAACAGTTAGAACAAAATGTCGCTACATAGAAGAAAAGCACACGAACTGATGGATGGTAAACAAAAAAGGCATCAGCACATCTGTGTTAGCGAACGATGCCGCTGGCTGATAAGTACAAAGGGCTAGACATATAGAAACTGATCTAAAATACGTTGCAGCTGTACTGACTCAGCTATTTATTTTTGGATGTGAGCATTTAGAAATAAATCGGCGAGGAAGAGGGGAAGGAGGGGTGCTGCGGCCTCGTCGTCGTAGCCGTCGTCGAGAGCCCGAACTCCGTCAGCAGGACCGGCTTGTTCACCTCCTTGTCCCCGTCCTCGATGTGGGGGCTCATTCACTCCGCCACGAACCTGAGCTTGTCCTCCAGATTTGCCTGCAGCAGCCTGCAATGTTGATTGGTGTTACAGTTAATCCAGCTGCTTGAAGAAAATGAAAAGTTTCTTAATAATAACTGACCAGATATTCCCCTAAGTGTATACTTTGACCAAATATAAGAAATGCATAGCCAGCCATAAAAAAATTAGGCAATTGTATATTCCACCTTCTAGGATAACTCGGGAAAATAGTACCATATATATTTTAACAAATGTTAAGGAAGATGGAGCAGAGCTAGGAAGGGAGGAAACCTGAATCGTGGAAATTCACTGCAAGGTTTCTGCTAGCAACCAAGGAATCAGGCATCACCTGCATGGAAGAGCATTAGCAAGCCACAAGTCAAACACAGATCAATGAGGCAGGCATGTAACGACTGTGAAATCATCTGGAAAGACAAATCCCTCAATGATTACATAATGGCAGTCAATATACTACTCTCACAACATAATTAACTATATCCACCTTAGGATTGTTCTATAATTTACAGAGCTAATAAAGCATATATATATGTATGTATGCTATTTTTTTTCCTGAATCTTGAAGAGGGGAAGAAGAGAACCTGCTGGATGTGAGGAATGCAGTAGAGCCATCATCCAATAAGCAATACATGATACCTCCATATAAGCAGCCAAAAATCTAACATAATAGGATAAATCAGGTCTCTAGTAAATAGAAAAAAAGCTGAAAAGAGGAGGTGAAGCGCAAGAAATTAGTACCTGAACCAGCGTGTCCCCAACGTCTCTTCCGAGCACAGATCGGCCGAACCCTGCTGTAGAAAGGGGAAGGGAAGATGAAGATCACTTCCGGTAAGAATAAATCTGTTTTTAACTTTCGATTGCACCGAATTCTAATGTAATGTACAGCCCCACATCATTTTGGACCAGACTTAAATTTTATCATGGATGGCAGCACGTCGCATAATAACATTAGTGTAAGCACATATAAGACCAAGTTTACAAAGTCTATGGGAAGAAAACAATCTCTTAGCTATGTCTGTGAAAATCTGGAACATATGTGCGTGAAAACCTGGCTGGTTTGCCTTACTTTTTGCATCCTGCTCAAAAGAGATTTCAGAAAAACAAATATACAATTAGCTTGTCTGGGCTGAGAACTGGAGAGAGAAATCAAGTTGCAAACTTGAGAGTACAAAGAAGGATCAATACATCACTAGATAGCACCATTACGAAAGTAATTTGATGTGTCCATAGCAGGCCTGGCAGCTCAAACTACTTCCAATGCTGACCAATCTACACCATCTGTTTCTGATTTGCAAAATAAGTAAATAAGCAATAATGTAATACCATGATGGTCAGAACACAAAAACACAGAGAATTAGTTTGCACCCTAATCTGTAAACATTTGTTCAAACTGTTCTACCCTGACGAAGGCAATGCAAAGTAATATTTGGGAGACAAATGTACTGAATTAGGAAAGAGCAATTAAATTAAAAATATCAGAAATCACCCTGGTTTGACAATGATTTTTGACTTTCCATAAGCATAAAATGTAATTTCATTTGTCTACTTGGTGTTGATAGCGAAGACGGATAAGTCTACTTGGATATTACTTGTTCTGAAAAAATAAACGCTGACATACTAATGGTGTTGAACGTAAGTAGTTCTATTTGAATCAAAGGTGGACAAACTGAAATGATTATACAGAGAGATTAAAGGAGAAAGACGCGATGGAGATTTGGAATTTGGATGTCAAGGGACAGACTACAATGGGTGATTCCGTACTCATCAATTAAAAATGCAAACCAATGAATATCTTTCAAGGAGGATCTGGGCAGATAAAATATACGTGGTTGTACTCTAAAATCAAACATTTGCTAGGAGACTGAAGACAAAGAAGAAAGCTTTACATATGTCGCTGCAATAGCTTGCAAGCATAGTACCCATCTCTTGCTCTGTCCAGTTCACTGATGCAGCAAACACGCAGGAATTCCTGTCCAACAACTTAGGATAATATAACACAGGAAACATCGATGCAGTCCTTTAATATTTGAGTGGTAGCGGATTCATTTCCTGATGCATGCTTGACATGGGGGAGACACCTTTGTTGACACACAAAAACTAAAACTGCATACTGCATACAGGGAAAGAAGAGGGGTCAGGCTAATGTACGGCATAGGGAACAGATGCTAGCTACTCAGGGATAAGTGGTTCAGAAAATAGTTAATATTGACGTTTTACATTGTCTTGATTACATTGTTGCATTGTATTGTAAAAATCCGATATCAGTACCTTGTGGCCGGCGTAAAGAGGAACGAATTGTTACCATCCTACAGATCAATCTCACACATTGCGCATCATCCAGAAAATTAGACATCAGCCATAAACAACACACAAATCCCCTGGCCATTTGCTGCTGGTAAAAAATATCAAAATTAGCAGCAGATGAATATTTACAATTAACACATCGGAGACAACTACCACATGAATCGATGTAATTCCAATCAAAACAGACAAATGTGAACTTACCTGTACAGCAGTGGAACTCCAGCTGTCGAAACATTAGGAAGTCTAGGCGAGCACAGGAGATGTGCTGGGCAGGAGAAAATTTCACGATGTGCTTGGTGGACGACGGCAGCGACCTCCGACCAGGGCCACCACCCCGAACCGACCAAGACGATCTCCTCCATCTGACATCGTCGCCGGGAGCGGCCGGACGACAACGGCCACCAAGTGGAAGGGGGCGCCGATGGTGCTCATGTCCGGCCGGCGGCCATGTCAGATCCTCTGTATCTGAAGACACTAGAGTCGCTTACGCTCTACTGAAGACGTCTTTATCATTTTACGCCTTTCATGTATTGTTTACGTCTTTCAGCTATTTCTGTAATAATTGTATCGAACTGGCATATATGCCCACCCTGACCGGGACGACAGGGCTATCGAAGAGAATATCCCAGACTTATTTCTTCGTTCCCCTTTACCTTTCCTGCAAATTAGGGTTCTTAGCTTAGGTAGAAATCCTCAATTCATCGAGAGGTCTCCGCATCGGGAGCGTAGAGTTGGATTCCGGCTAGCGGGATCTGACAAAGTGGTATCAGAGCACACGATTTCTCGGCTAAAATTTTTCGGAGGAAGGAGACGGAGGCTGCGTAGCTGACGAGCTCGATCTCCAGGAGGCACAGCGATTGGTACACAGGTGAGGGTTGGGAACTTGTTTCCTTGTAAAATTCCAGATCCTGTGCATCTTTCGATATGGCGAAGTCCAAGATCACGGAAGAGCGCGTGGATCCAGCAGAAGTCGCTGCCTTGAAGCTGGATGTGAAGCAGGTCAGCGCTCGCGCAGAAGAAATTGGATCCAAACTGGACGGTGTAGAGCAACAAGTCGCCGCCTTGAGCGACCAATTTTCTCGATTAGAGTCTCTGCTGCTGGCGGATCGAGAGGCTCAAATTGCTGCTGAAAAGGTAGCTGAGAAAACTGCAGAGAAACCAGCTGAGGACGAAGAACAGGGAGCTGTCATTGGTCACGAAGGACTACCTCACTGGAGACGCCGTTCAGTTACTGAACCCCCCAGGTATGAATATCAGTACCAAGAAACTCAGGATAGAGAGGAGATTCAGTATGAGCAGCAGGACTATGAGCAGTATCAGTATGACACTCAGTATGACAACCATTATCAGGAACCTCCTCACGAAACCCAGACACACCATCCTGTTCAGCAACCTATGTATCACCCTCCCAACAACTACCCTCCCAACAACCACCAAAACCCAAACCCAAACTTCCAATTACCTTTGAACCCTGACCCTTACAACCCACCAAACACTCACTACTACCCATACTCCATCCCCAATTGGCAGCACTTTTATAATCAAAATCCTGCCCAGATAATTCCCATTCCCCCAAACCAGCAACCTCAGCTTCAAACACCTCAACCACTGAACAGTGGGATTGAGAGACCAGCAGAACCACCTGACAGAGGTCACCATAATCAAGGACACCGATATAGGGTATTGGACAGAGATGCTCAGTTTTATAAGTCAATTGCAAAGGCTCCCAAGATGGACATAAAGCTATCCACGAAAATCAAATGCAACACAGTCAATACTACACTCAAGGACAGTCTCATTTCTGCTCCGGTCATGGCCTTACCAAACTTTTCAGTACCATTCACTTTGGAAACTGATGCAAGTGGAACGGGTGTCGGTGCTGTTCTTATGCAGCAAGGGAGGCCTATTGCTTATTACAGCAGAGCATTGGGCCCGAAAGCAGCAGCAATGTCCACCTACGAAAAAGAAGCTCTAGCCATCCTCAACTCCTTGAAGAAGTGGAGACATTACTTCTTAGGGGGCGAATTGCTAATCAGGACTGACCAAAAAAGCCTGAAGTGTATCACTGACCAAAAGGTGACAGAAGGAATTCAACACAAGCTGCTCCTCAAATTACTGGAATTCTCTTATTCCATTGATTACAAGAAAGGTATAGAGAATATAGCTGATGATGCCCTGAGTAGAAGAGCTATTAGTGCTATGCCTATCACAGTTGTCACACCAACTTGGATCGAATCCGTGGAAAAAAGTTACTTGGATGATAAACCTTGTCAAGAACTCATCCGGAAATTCAGTGTTGATCCTAATGCTCAACCACCTTATACACTGCATGCTGGAGTTCTTAGACATGCAGGTAAAATTTATCTGGGACAAGATAAAGAGCTACAGGAACAAATCATGCAATCATTCCACTCATCATCCATTGGTGGCCACTCGGGCATGGTAGCAAGTTACCAGAAGATCAAAAGATCTTTTTATTGGCCAGGACTAGAGAAGGATATGGAGAAGTTTGTGGCTGAATGTGCTGTGTGCCAACGTGCTAAGTCTGAACATCGCCAATACCCTGGACTTCTCAAACCTGAAATGAGCAAGGACGTCAGTATTCAAGCTACAAATGTTGTCATAGCAGTATCACGTAGCAGCACGGTGCGCTCCAGGTTTGTTACATATCATGCTTGGCTATCCCAGTGGTTTAATTTGATGTGTTGGCCTGAGGAGCAGTTGCTAGCAACCCGGCCACTGCCCATTGCATCTTGTTCAGTACCGAACAACATGTTCAGCTGTTGGCACGAATTGCAGTCCTTGCTATATGCTTCTGAGTTGGACAGAGCAAAATTAATCGGTATATTTCATGAGTTTGAGAACTGGGGGAACTACATGGAGAATTTACAGTTGGTGAGACTAACTTGGGCGTCAGAACAAGAGGCGTTAAACAGTGGTGTTCAGTTCCGTTGGTGCATGTCTCTATATCTAGTTCAAGGATTATTTTTCTTGGCTGCTCCAACCGTAACATGTACCCCTGTTCTTTCCTTGACTAATATTCTGATTGATGGGCATCTTCACAACCAGGGCACATTGACTTGCCCAGCTGCTGTTTGTATCACAGAATTGGAAGGCACTATTGGTGATTTTAAAGATGAAGCTGCAACAAGTGCACCGGAAGACCATGCTACAATGCAGCTATTATTACTTGAGGTGTACAGACATGATTTGGGCCTGGGAGTGGCATACACTCGAGAGTTCAACACAGACACACCAGGTCGTGATCTTCTGTACATGCCTGAGGTCCCGGTTATCATTGATCCTGAATGTCAAATTGTTCTGATGAGTTTTTGTGAGAAGACTCGACAACTTGGATTTCTCCTGCAAGAAGGCTGTCAGGACTCGCCAGATGATTCTTCCTGGGAGGATGCAAGTTTTATCAAGAAGATCTTTCGTGACTTCTATACAGCTACTCTGAAAGCATGGTTTCCTGAAGCTAACACTTGAGGACAAGTGCAGTTCCAAGGGCGGAGGAATGTCAGATCCTCTGTATCTGAAGACACTAGAGTCGCTTACGCTCTACTGAAGACGTCTTTATCATTTTACGCCTTTCATGTATTGTTTACGTCTTTCAGCTATTTCTGTAATAATTGTATCGAACTGGCATATATGCCCACCCTGACCGGGACGACAGGGCTATCGAAGAGAATATCCCAGACTTATTTCTTCGTTCCCCTTTACCTTTCCTGCAAATTAGGGTTCTTAGCTTAGGTAGAAATCCTCAATTCATCGAGAGGTCTCCGCATCGGGAGCGTAGAGTTGGATTCCGGCTAGCGGGATCTGACAGGCCACCGCGGCGCCCGGGCACGTGGCGAGCTGCTGCTGGTTTCCCAACACAATGGCGGGGTCGACACGCCGCGTCTTCCTAGGGGGACGCCATGGATGGTGCTCCTCGGTGAGCTCGATGGAATGGAAGCTGGTCTTTTGGATAGACGGACTGTTTATATTACTCTCCCCGCCGCCGCCTCGGCCGAGGCAGTGCTGGCCTGCCGGAAGGCGCCGGGGGCGGCGCGCCACGGAGGAGCGCCTCCAAGCGCTCGCCGCGGCGGAGGACGACATGGCGGGGCGCAGGAGCCGGCGGCGGCGAGGTGGGATGGGACGGAGAGCCGTCGCTCGGGTGGGGAAATGAGGGCAGCCTGCGATCTAGGGTTAGGGCCCAGTCTTTATGTACGAAGGACCTATTTGAAATTATCGTAAAACGTGGGGACTTTTTTGCAAAAATGGCACGGGCACTGTTCAACACTGTAGCATCTACAGTGACCCGGAGCGCTCACAGCTCGCGGAAGTGCACGTCTTTCATATACTTAGTAATAATACTTAGTAATTATGTCATGCCTCAGTTTCCTCGGACAAATTTGCATGGTTTTTCTATGGTGCAACCAAATAAGTTCTATTACATATTTGTATGTTTTTAGTTCCCGTAGAATTTAGTATGTCATGTCATCACAATCCTACGGTTCCAAAATCATGTCAACCGAGGAGGCCCTTAACTTTTAACAAGCGTGCGTGCTCGCACATAGTTCCATTTACTATCAATTGTTGAAGTGTTGTTGTTGTCTATTTATTTATTTTAGCGATATTTATATATCAAATATCGCTGGTTACCACTCTTTATTTCCATATAAAGCGAATACATTAATATTAATAAGATACCAATTGCAAGACAGGTACGACCTGATCACATATGTGGCTGGAAGTTGAAGCACTTCTGAAAGTTTGTAGAATGTAATGCTTGGATATACTATATAGCTGACATAAAAGTACAGAATTTTTTCGGATTTTACGGACAACAAAAGGAGATCTGGTGGGTTATGACAATTAGAGCATCTTCAATAGAGCGTCGGCAACGTTGCCGGACAGGTGCGATTGGGGGCGCCGTCACGCGTTGCCGCCTATTGGGGGCGGCGCGCCCCACCGGATGCTCCCAATAGGTTTTTTGAAAAAAAATTGAAACTCGAATATGGACGAACCGGCGAAATTTCATTGAATTCAAAGGACATTTAACAAACTTAAACGAAATTTGACAAACGACATTTAACAAACTTAAACGAAATTTAACTAAATTTAAACTAAACCCTAAACCCTACTACACGGCAGCGTAGATGACGATGACACTCCCGGCGGCGGCATGTCTTGCATGCCTCAATGATCTCCGGCGGCCGAGGATGAAGTTTCATCTGCGCCGCCGTTGCTGAGGCTTCTGGTTTCACCGGCGTCGGCTGTGGCCTTGAGGAACTTCTGCGGGTCGCCGCCGTCGCCGAGTGTCGTGGCGTTTGATCTAGCGGCGGCGAAGGGAGGCCTCGATGGCGGTCGACATTCCCTCCCACTCCTCCTCTGGCCAGTCGCCGTCCTCCTCCTCCTCCGGGCCGGGGCCGGTGGTCAGGCAGGTTTCCGCGCCTCCTCCGGTGCTCGTGACGCTGTTTTCGTCGGCAAGGGGAGGTCAGGCAGCTTGTCGTCGAACGACGAGTGAGCGCGCTGATGACGTGGGACACATGTTCGTTGGGAGACCCCAAGAGGAAGGTATGAAGCAGTGCAGCAGCAAGTTTCCCTCAGTAAGATACCAAGGTTATCAGATCCAGTAGGAGCAAAAAGCATTTCTGAAGGTTGTCAACGGTGCCAGAAAAGTATTTGCGTGTGGAAGGGAGTTCGGCTGTTGACGTGGAACATGCACACAACACAATCAAACTACTTTGCCCCAACGAAACAGGAAGGGTGTCAATCTTCTTGTCTTGCTGAAAACAAAGGATTAAACGTATGGTCTGGAAAATAGTGTTTAATTGGAGAGAATGAAAAGGAACAATGATTGCAGTTGGTTGTATTATCAGTGTAAAAGAATGGACCTGGGTCCACAGTTCACTAGTGGTGTCTCTCCATAAAAGATAACTAACATGCTGGGTGAACAAATTACAGCTGGGCAATTGACAAAATATTGAGCGCATGACAATGCATATATATGACATGATGATTACTATGATATTCATGTGGGCATTACGACAAAATACATAGACCGTTATCCAACAGCGTCTATGACTAATAATCCACCTCCAGGTTGTCATACCGAGTTCCCCGTTGATATTAAGTTGCAAGCAACGGATAATCGCATTAAGTAATGTGCGTAAAGTAAACAAATGCATTAGACCTAACGGCGCACCCTTAAACTAAGCATCGGTTATTTTATCCCTAGTGGCAACAACACATCCACAATCTTAGAAGTTGTTGTCACTCTCCCAGATTACCGGAGGCATGAACCCACTATCTAGCATAAATACTAACTCTTAGAGTTACAAGCATCTACTTGGCCAAAACATCTACTAGTAACGGAAAGCATGCAAGATCATAAATAACATATAAGATAGATTGATAATCAACTTGACATAGTATTCAATATTCATCGGATCCCAGTAAACACAACATGTAGCATTACAATAAGATGATCTTGATCATGATACGCAGCTCACAAGATCTAAACATGATAGCATAAAGTGGAGAGACAACCATCTAGTTACTGCTATGGACCCGTAGTCCAAAGATGAACTACTCACGCATCACTCCGGAGGCAGGCATGGTGATGTAGAGGCCTCCGGTGATGATTCCCCTCTCCGGCAGGGTGCTGGGAAGAGTTTCAGAACCCTCCCGAGCTAGGGTTGACGACGGCGGCGGCTACGGAACTTTTCGTGGATGGAGCCTCGGGTGTCTAGGGTTTTCCCGTGAAGATGAATAAATATGCGAAAGGGCGGCGGCTGGAGCGACCCGAGGGCCCACACCCCACCACGGCGCGGTTGGAGGAGGGGCCACGCCGCCCAAGGGAGTGACGCCCTCCTCGGTCGCCTCCGTCTCTCCTTCGGACTTCGTGTACGTGTTGGAAAAATAGGAGGTCCTGTCCAGGTTTCGTCCAATTCCGAGAATATTTCCAGAACAGCTTTTCTGAAATACAAAAACAGCAGAAAACAGGAACTGGCACTGTGCCATCTTGTTAATAGGTTAGTCCCAAAAAATGCATATAAATGCTATGAAGTGTATGTAAAACATGTAACAATTGGTATAATATCAACATGGAACATCAGAAATTATAGATACGTTTGAGACGTATCACGCGCTCATCGTCGGAGTGGAACCACACCGGCGGTGGCTCTTGCGTGCCGGTGGGGAGGAAGAAGAAGCCGCGAAGTGCCTCGTGCTCCGCGTCGATCACGGCGTCCCAGTGCGGCGATGAAATGTAATAGAAGGGGTCGGAGCGCTGCTCCCATGGCAGGTCCCTCCACTGCCGCGTGATGTACACGAGGCGGGCTCTGCCGCTCAGCGGCGGCGCCACCGGCACCCTGACGATGTTCAGCACCCACCCCGGTGGTAGCAGAATGTCGTCTGGCACCGGTATTTTGTGTCGGCGGTAGTCCTCCACCTCCAACTCCGACAACGTCGTCAGAGGCAGCACCACGCGGGAGGAGCTGGCCGCGGCTCCAAGGAAACCGCTCGACGGCAGAGGGTGTGCCGCCGGTGGTGCACGGGACGAACTGCCCTGCTCAGGGCGGCGGTGCGGCACGAAGAGGTCCGTCTTGCGCTGCTCTGTGCGGCGGCTCCTGTGCCGCGTTCCACTACTCCTCCTCGCGCCGCATCTCGCGGACAAACACCTGCCCAATTATCCGCTCCTCGTTGAGGAGGCGTTGCTGCTCGAGGTGCTCGTGGCGGCGGCCGTGGCGGCGTTGGCGCGCTCGCGCCGAGCACGACGGTCCACGGCCCTCTGCTGGTGGCGGATGATGCATGTAAAATGCATACATGAACTTTACATTTTATTACTTGATATTCCAACTTATTTGCATCATATATGGGTTATATTTATGTTTTATAATGATTTTAGGGGATAATTCACAGTTTCCCCATTTATTTGGAATTAACCCTGCAGAACCAGAAAACCCCTTTTTCCATGTTTTTGACTTTCAGGGACCAAACGACGTCCAAATGACCTAATATTTTACAGGGCCCAATATTTGGAAATAAGAAGACGTACGAGCCAAGGATCCGCGAAAAAGGAAGTCCGAGGAAGAAAATAGATGGTCCCACGCGGCCAGATTCCTTGGCCGTTGGTGGCTCTAGGTTGACGAGGGAATATCTCCCCGGCAATAGTGCCAGAAACAATGCTTGTACGTCACACGTCAGTTGGGAACCCCAAGAGGAAGGTATGATGAGTGCAGCAGTAAGTTTTCTCTCAGTATGAAACCAAGGTTTAATCGAACCAGTAGGAAAACGAGGTTTGCTTCGAAGGTGTTGGTGAAGGAGTGTAGTGTGGCGCAACACCAGGAATTCCGGTGCCAACGTGGAACCTGCACAACACAACCAAATTATTTTGTCCCAACTTAACAGTGAGTTTGTCAATCTCACCGGCTTGCAGAAAACAAAGGGTTAAACGTATCAAATGGAAAATGATGTTTGTTTGCATAAAACAGTAGAGAACAATAATTACAGTAGATTGTATTTCAGGTGTAAAAGAATGGACCGGGGTCCACAGTTCACTAGTGGTGTCTCTCCAATAAGATAACTAACATGCTGGGTAAACAAATTACAGCTGGGCAATTGACAATTGATAAGTGCATATAACATGCATGTGTGAGCTGTGGTGTCTACTATGAGATTCATTTGGGCATTACGACAAAGTATATAGACCACTATCCAGCATGCATCTATGCCTAAATAGTCCACTTTCCGGTTAACATCCGTACCCCTTCCAGTATTAAGTTGCAAGCAACAGACAATTGCATTAAGTAATGTGCGTAATGTAAACAATACATTCATCCTTGAATAAAGCATTGCTGTTTTACCCCTAGTGGCAACAACACATCTACAACCTTAGAACTTGCTGTCACTATCCCAGGTTAAATAGAGGTTGAACCCAACTATCATGCATAATACCCCCTCTTGGAGTCACAAGTATTCACTTGGCCAAGTCTTCAACAAGTAACGGAGAGCATGCAAGATCACAAATGACATAGACATGATAATATAATATTCAGCTCCACATAGGTATCAATATAAGTCAGATCCCAGCAAACACAACATGTAGCATTACAATAAGATGATCTTGATCATGATAGGCAGCTCACAAGATCTAAACATGACGGAACAAGTGGAGAAGACAACCATCTAGCTACTGCTATGGACCCATAGTCCAAGGATGAACTACTCACGCATCACTCCGGAGGCGGGCATGGCGATGTAGAGCCCTCCGGTGATGATTCCCCTCTCCGGCAGGGTGCCGGGAAGAGCTTCAGAAACCCCCCGAGTTAGGGTTGACGGCGGCGGCGGCAGCGAATATGTTCTGGATGAAAGGCTCGGTGTTTTAGGGTTTTCGCGTCTCGGGGAATAAATAGGCAAAGGGGCGATGTCGGCGGACCCCCGAGGGGCCCAAACCACAGGCAGGCGCGGCTGGGCCCACTGCCGCGCCACCTGGTGGTTTGGCCACCTCGTGGCTCTTCTTCGTCTCTCCATCGGACTCCGTGTACGTGCTGGAAAAATAGGGACCTGGCCTTTTGTTTCGTGCAATTCCGAGAATATTTCCAGAAGTAACTTTCTGAAACCAAAAACAGCAGAAAATAGGGAACTGGCACTGTGGCATCTTGTTAATAGGTTAGTCCCAGAAAATGCATAAAAGTGATACGAAGTGTATATAAAACATGTAGCAAATGGTATAATATAAGCATGGAACAGCAGAAATTATGGATACGTTGGAGACGTATCAAGCATCCCCAAGCTTAGTTCTACTCGTCCTCGAGTAGGTAAAACGATAACAACAAATAATTTCTGAGGAGACATGCTTTCACACAATCTTGATCAATATATTGCAAGGCTCATGTCATGAATGAAGTGACTCAAAGCAATGATCTATAGTTTGCTAACAAATAGATAAAGAGTAAACAATGAATCATATAAGCAAAAACTTTTCATGAATAGTACTTTCAAGACAAGCATCAAAAAGTTTTGCATAAGAGGTAACTCATAAAGCAATAGATTCAAAGTAAAAGGCATTGAAGCAACACAAAGGATGATTAAGTTTCAGCAATTGCTTTCAACTTGTAACATGTATATCTCATGGATAGTTGTCAACATAAAGCAATATAACAAGTGCAATAAGTAAATATGTAAGAATCAATGCACACAAAGTTGACACAAGTGTTTGCTTCTGATACGTCCATTTTGCATCACTATTTTATATCATAATTTACTGCTATTCATCGATATATTTCATATTTAGAAGTGTTACTTATGTTATTTTACCTATTTTGCATGTTTGATGAATAATGGAGAATTGGACACCGGAGTCAGGATTCTGCTGGAAAAAGCACCGTCGAGATGCACTATTTCTGAAGATCAATAAATCGAAGGAGACATATGGAAGTTCCTATTTTACCAGAAGATGGAGGAGGCCAAAAGGGGAGCTGAGATGGGCCATGGTGGGCCCTCCTCACCCTTGGCGCGGTGGGGCCCCCTGCCGCGCCGAGAGGTGGTTTGGGGGCCCTGGCCCACCTCAGCCGTTCCCCCTTCGCGTACTTGACCCCCTCGGAACCCTAACACAGAGGAGGCCATCGAAATATTCCGCCGCCTCCACGAGGCGGAAAACACCAGAGAGCGAAAAGCTCCCCTGCAGGAAGAAATCTGCCGGGGGAAATTCCCTCCCGGAGGGGGAAATCGTCGCCATCATCACCGTCATCGAGCTGGACTTCATCGGGATCATCATCATCATCATCTCCACCGCCAACACCATCATCACCGCCGCTGCACCCGTCTCCGCTATAACATCTAGGGCTGAATCTTGTCTATTTCATAGGGGAAACTCTCCCGGTGTTGATTACTCTTGTTATTGATGCTATTGGGTGAAACCATTGGACTAAGGTTTATGTTCAGATTGTTATTCATCATCATATCACCTCTGATCATGTTCCGTATGATGTCTTGTGAGTAGTTCGTTTAGTTCTTGAGGACATGGGAGAAGTCTTGATGTTAGTAGTGAACTATGTTGAGTAATATTTAATGGTTTGATGCTTAAGTTGTGGTGTTATTCTTCTAGTGGTGTCATGTGAACGTCGACTACATGATACTTCACCTTTATGGGCCTAGGGGAATGCATTGTGTATTCGTTTGCCAATTGTGGGGTTGCCGGAGTGACAGAAACCTGAACACCCGTTGGTATATCGATGCATGAGGGATAGCAGGATCTCAAAGTTTAAGGCTGTGGTTAGTTTAACTTAATTACTTTCTTGTATTTGCGGATGCTTGCAAGGGGTATAATCACAAGTATGTATTAGTCCTAGGAAGGGCGGTGCATTAGCATAGGTTCACCCACACAACACTTATCAAAACAATGAAGATTAATCAACTATATGAAGCGAAAGCACTTGACAATATCCCGTGTGTCCTCAAGAACGTTTGGTCATTATAAGTACAACAACCGGCTTGTCCTTTGCTGTAGAAAGGATTGGGCCACTCGCTGCAACTATTACTACTGCATTTTATTTACTTGTACTTTATTTATCTGTCATATCAAAAACTCCTAAAAACTTGTCTGTGAGCATTTACAGTGAATCCTTCATCAAAACCGCTTGTCAACACCTTCTGCTCCTCGTTGGGTTCGACACTCTTATTTATCGAAAGTACTACGATACACCCCCTATACTTGTGGGTTATCAAGACTATTTTCTGGCGCCGTTGCCGGGGAGTGTAGCGCTATTGGTAAGTGGAATTGGTAAGGGAAACATTTATTGTACGTGCTGTTTTTATTTTTGCCTGCTGCTATATCTCATTATGGAGGGGTCTTCTCTTGAATTCCTATTTGGGAAAACAACTACCACTGCTAAGGTAGTAGAGGAGGCGCAGATGAGCAGGTAATACCGTTCAAAATTCCTATGAAAATTGTTGAACGTGTCACAAATAACCGCTATGCAGGAGATGGAACTGTCCATCCTGGAGATCATTTGTTATTTCTGCATGAATTGTGCGAGTTATTTAAGTGTGCAGGTATCTCGATGGGAGAAGTTAAGAAGAAATTATTCTCTCTATCACTGTCTGGTAAAGCTGCACATTGGTATAAACTGCTGAAGAATGGGTATTCTCTTGGATGGGAGGAAATTGTACCTCTCTTTTACTCCAAATTCTATCCTCCAAGTGAGATTCATAAGGATCGGAACCTCATATATAACTTCTGGCCCTATGATGGAGAGAGTATCGCTCAAGCGTGGGGGAGATTGAAGGCATTAATGCTCAAATGTCCCATTCATGAGCTTCCTGGTAATATTGTTATTGATAACTTTTATGCAAGACTCTCCTTTCAAGATAAAACTCTATTGGATACCACTTGTGCTGGATCGTTCACTCGTAATAAAGAAGAGTTTAAGTGGGACCTTCTTGATCGGATTCAGGAGAACACTGAAGGATGGGAGAATGACAAAGGTAGGGAGTCAGGTATAAACTATGACTTTGAGTGTGTTAAAAATTTTATGGATACTGATGATTATCGCAAAATTAGCACTACTTATGGTCTTGACTCTCAAATTGTTGCAAACTTTTATAAAGCCTTTGCTTCCTATTTCGGTTTGCCGAAGGAGGGTTTTAAAAATTATCATGAACCATATAAAGATGAATCTGTTTCTCATATATCTAAAGGTGTTGAGGTTAATGTTGCTGATCGCATTATTCCAGAACCTTATATTGAAAAAGTTCCTTTTCCTAATAAGATTAAGGAACATACTATCATAACTGGTGTTGTTAGTAAAAGTAATAAGAAAACTACCAAACCTGATGAGCAAATAACTGTTGAACCTGTTGTAGCATTGGTTAAAGATCTTGTCACTGAAAATTTAGAAGATAGACACATTATCTTTTGTGAGGATGCTTCTAATATTGTCTCACATCCTAAAAGTTCTAGGAAGTCTAGTGTTCCTGTGCTTTCTGTTGGGATAGGTGATCATTGCTATTATGGTTTATGTGATATTGGTGCAAGTTCTAGTGCTATTCCTTATGAGCTTTACAGGGAAATTATGCACGAAATTGCTCCTTGTAAACTTGAAGAGATTGATGTGGTTATTCAGCTTGCTAATAGGGAAACTATCTCTCCAATTGGTATCATTAGAGATGTCGAAGTCCTTTGTGGTAAGACTAAATACCCTGCTGATTTTCTTGTACTTGGGTCGGCTGCCAATGATAGTTGTCCTATTATTTTTGGTAGACCTTTTCTGAATACTTGTGGTGCTGTTATAGATTGTAAGAAAGAGAAAATCTTTACTAAATTTGCTGGTGAATCTTATGAATTCAATTTCTCTAAATTTGCTAAAGCACCTTATGAAACTGAATTGCCTAGTGAGGATTTTGAAATTGCTCAACTTGCATCTATTGTTCTTGCTCCTAACAATGCTTTGCAGCAACATATGGAGAATCATGAAAGTGAGAACTTCAGGGAAGAAAGGAATGAGCTTGATGAAGTATTCCTTCGTCAACCTATGCTCAAACACAATTTACCTGTGGAAGATTTGGGTACCACAATGCCACCCAAGGAGGATCCTGTTTTTGATTTGAAACCTCTGCCTGATAATCTTAAATATGCTTATATTGATGATAAGAAAATATATCCTGTTATTATCAGCTCTAAACTTTCAGGTACAGAGGAGGAAAGGTTATTGGGAGTGTTGAGGAAACACCGCGGAGCTATGGGATATACTCTTGATGACCTGAAGGGAATTTCTCCTACTATATGTCAGCACGCCATCAACATGGAACCTGATGCAAAGCCTGTTGTTGAGCATCAGCGTCGTTTAATACCCAAGATGAAAGAAGTGGTAAGAAATGAGGTATTAAAACTTCTTGAAGCTGGTATTATTTATCCTATTGCTGATAGTAGATGGGTAAGTCCTGTGCACTGCGTTCCTAAGAAAGGAGGAATTACCGTTGTTCCTAATGAAAATGATGAACTAATTCCTCAAAGAGTAGTAGTTGGTTATAGATGTGCATTGATTTTAGAAAGGTTAACAAAGTAACTAAGAAAGATCATTATCCTTTGCCTTTTATTGATCAAATGCTTGAGAGGTTGTCCAAGAAAACTCACTTTTGTTTCCTTGATGGGTATTCTGGGTTTTCTCAAATTGCTGTGAGAGCGCAAGATCAAGAGAAAACTACTTTTACTTGTCCTTATGGAACTTATGCTTATAGACGTATGCCTTTTGGTTTATGTAATGCTCCTGCTACTTTTCAAAGATGCATGTCTGCTATTTTTCATGGCTTTTGTGAGGAAATTGTGGAAGTCTTCATGGACGATTTCTCCGTCTATGGAACTTCCTTTGATAATTGTTTGCACAACCTTGACAAAGTTTTGCAGAGATGTGAAGAAACTAGCCTTGTTCTTAATTGGGAGAAATGCCACTTTATGGTTAATGAAGGAATTGTTCTTGGACACAAAATTTCTGAAAGAGGTATTGAAGTTGATCGAGCTAAAGTGGAGGCAATTGAAAAGATGCCTTGTCCCAAAGATGTTAAAGGTATTCGTAGTATTCTTGGTCATGCTGGTTTTTATAGGAGGTTTATTAAAGATTTCTCTAAAATTTCCAAGCCTCTTACTAATCTTCTTCAAAAAGATGTACCCTTTGTTTTTGATGATGATTGTAAGGAAGCTTTTGAAACTTTGAAAAAGGCTTTAATCACCGCTCCTGTAGTTGAACCACCTGATTGGAATTTACCTTTTGAAATTATGTGTGATGCTAGTGATTATGCTGTAGGCGCTGTTCTTGGGCAGCGAGTAGATAAAAAGTTAAATGTTATTCATTATGCTAGTAAAACTCTTGATTCTGCTCAAAAGAATTATGCCACTACTGAAAAAGAATTTCTAGCTGTAGTTTTTGCTTGTGACAAATTTCGACCCTACATAGTTGATTCGAAAGTCACTATTCATACTGATCATGCTGCAATTAGATACCTTATGGAAAAGAAAGATGCTAAGCCAAGGCTTATTAGATGGGTACTTCTTTTGCAAGAATTTGATTTGCATATCATAGATAGAAAAGGTGCTGAAAATCCTGTTGCTGATAATTTGTCTAGATTGGAAAGCATTCCTTATGATCCTATTCCTGTTAATGATAGCTTTCCAAATGAACAATTGGCTGCAATAAGTGTAAGTTCGCGAGATAGTCCTTGGTATGCTGATTATGCTAACTTTATTGTTTCCAAGTACTTGCCTCCAACCTTTTCAGCTCAGCAAAGAAGGAAATTCTTTTATGACTTGCGGCATTACTTTTGGGATGACCCACACTTATATAAAGAAGGAGTCGATGGTATTATGCGAAGATGTGTTCCTGAATATGAACAACAGGAAATACTGAGGAAATGCCATGGAAGTGCTTATGGAGGGCATCACGCTGGAGATAGAACTGCGCAGAAAGTTCTACAATCAGGTTTTTATTGGCCTACCCTCTTTAAGGATGCAAGAAAGTTTATTTTATCTTGTGATGAATGTCAAAGGGTTGGTAATATCTCTAGACGCAATGAAATGCCTATGAGTTATTCTCTTGTTATTGAACCATTTGATTGTTGGGGATTCGACTTCATGGGTCCTTTTCCTTCTTCACAAGGTAATACTCATATACTTGTTGCTGTTGATTATGTCACTAAATGGGTAGAAGCTATACCTACTAAAAGTGCTGATGGTGAGACCTCTTTAAAAATGCTTCAAGATGTCATTTTTCCTAGGTTTGGTGTACCTAGATATCTTATGACTGATGGAGGTTCTCATTTTATCCATGGTGGTTTTAGAAAACTCTTGCTAAATATGGTGTTAATCATAGAATTGCTTCAGCCTATCATCCTCAAACTAGTGGACAAGTAGAATTGTCAAATAGGGAGATTAAATCTATCTTGCAAAAGACTGTTAATAAATCTAGAAAAAATTGGGCTAGTAAGTTAAATGATGCTTTATGGGCTTATAGAACTGCTTATAAGAACCCCATGGGCATGTCTCCTTATAAAATGGTTTATGGTAAAGCTTGTCACTTGCCTTTAGAATTAGAACACAAAGCTTATTGGGCAGTGAGAGAACTTAATAGAGATTTTAAACTTGCCGGTGAGAAAAGGTTGTTGCACTTAAGTTCTTTAGATGAATGGAGAAGTGAGGCTTATGAAAATGCTAGACTCTTTAAAGAAAAAGTTAAGAGATGGCATGATAGGAGAATTCTTAAAAGAGAATTTAATGTTGGTGAGAAAGTTCTATTGTATAGGTCTCGTCTCAGATTTTTTGCAGGAAAGTTACTCTCAAAATGGGAAGGACCATTTGTTATTGTGGAGGTGTATCGTTCAGGTGCAATAAAAATTGCTTCATTGAAAGATAACTCTACACAAGTGGTAAATGGTCAAAGACTCAAGCATTATATTTCTGGAGATTCTATTAATGAAGAGGTTGATACAATTAAAGTGGTGACTCCGGAAACTTTCATTGAAGAACATTTTTCTGGGACTGCAGAATTCGATTCGAATAGGTAACAGTTTCGGTAAGAAAAGTTTCGCGAATAACTTTCTAGAAGATATTTTCGTCGTTTTTATTAAATATGGAAAAATAAGAGACCGAACCGGATGGGAGACGGCACCCGTGGTGCCCAAACCATAGGTCGGCGCGGTGGGCCCCCAGCCGCGCCGCCTGGTGGTTTGAGCACCCCGGAGCTCGTCTCCGATCAGGTTTCCTCCTGTACCTTCCTTATGTTGTAAAACTTTTTGCTATATAACTCACCCGAACCCCCGAGGTTCGTATCTCGCCTTTTCATCGTGTTTCGTTTCGAGCTGTTTCTGTCCAGATATTGTTTTCAGATTTAGAAGCGCCATGGTCTCCAACAACAACAACAAGGGCAAGGAGCCTTTGGAAGACGAGACTCAAGACCCCAAGCTGAAGGAGGAAGTCAAGAGCAAAGATGAAAGCGCATGAAGGAAGTAAAGGGGATGCCGTCAACAAAGGGAGAACAGCCTGCAGTCAGGAAGCCCACCTTTGTGGGATCGGTTAACGCTCAACGTGCTTTTTCTCATAACCTGCAGGGAGCAATACCACCTATTCCGGACTACAGCTCTTTTCCGGCAGTGACGGAAGTACTTCGAGTTACAGATGAGTTCTGTGATCAATACCGAGCCCTGCGGAGGGAGGTGGAAATACTCCAGGAAGAGAATATCAGACTCCGCCGAATGCTGGAACGGTTTCTTACTCCAATCCAAGTCATACCGCCACCACCACCGAAGGAGTAATTCATCATAAGTATTGGCATCCCCTTGGTTTGTTCCAAGCTTGGGGGAGTGCCGCGGTATCACACATTATCTTTACCTTTTACTTTTCCATAAAGTCATATCGTGAGTAGGGAAGTTATCTTATATGATGGTTTGCAATGTGGAAGTATCTCTCTTTTAGTTGGTTATCTATGTATCCCTTGGTGTGAGTTGCCGTTATGAAATATTAATGAGAAGTTTTATCATTTACTTTCTGCATACTTTATTTTAGCTTGCAATTCTCTTTCATATTGATAACCTTGTTGTTAGTATAGGGATCACTTTTTAGAGCACCAAGTTAATCTTTTTGGTTTTGGCAAACTTAGCATTGGTCAGTAGTAGACAATACTTTGAGACTTAAGTAGAAGAGGGAGTGCATGCAAATATATTATTCCATGATCTTTCTTTCTTTGTGGCTCATAAGCTTAGTATTCTTAAGTTAAACTATTTGTGCTTCTAAGGAAGATTGCATGATTATTCTTATCACTTGTATAATTGTTTGTATCCCTCAACTCTTATGCTTGCTACATAACCTTGCTAGCCAAAGACCTGTATCGAGAGGGAATGCTTCTCATACATCCAAACCTTGAGCCAAACCATTGCCATTCGAGTCCACCATAACTTCCTACTATATGGTATTTTGCGCCATTCCAAGTAAATACTTCATGTGCTACCTTTAAATTATTCAAAACTTATTACTCCTAGTTTTGTGTCACTGTTTATTAGCTCATGAGGGTTCTGTAGAGTTTCTCTAGCACTTTTGTCAAACAGACTTTCACCAATGGACTAGTGGCATATACACCGCTTATCCAACAATTTGCAAAAAGAGCTGGCAAATGGGGTGCCCAGTCCCAATTAACTACAACTTTCATTAATAATTCTCTTCACATGTTTTGCCCTGATTTATCAGTAAGCAACTTAATTTGCAAATAGACACTCCTCCATGGTATGTGAATGTTGGAAGGCACCCGAGGATTCGGTTAGCCATGGCTTGTGTAAGCAAAAGGTTGGGAGGAGTGTCAACTATAAAGAAACTAAAATACATGTGTAAACAAAAGAGAAGAGGGATGATCTACCTTGCTGGTAGAGATAACGTCCTTCATGGGAGCCGCTCTTGAAAGTCTGGTTGACAAGGGGTTAGTGTTCACTTTACTACGATTCGTTGACAACGACATACATAGCTCAAACAACTATTTTCATACTCTCTATATGCTTTGCAAAACTTAAAAGCTCTAGCACATGATTTAATCCCTGCTTCCCTCTGCGAAGGGCCTATCTTTTACATTATTGTTGAGTCAGTAAACCCATTCCTCTCTATCTCAAGCAAGCATTTGAGTTGTTGAGATCCAATTAGTTATATGTGTTGATACTTCTAATCATATCTCTCATTTCCTTGTTTCGCACAATAGCTTTTATCCGAATGAATATAACTTTGAAGTTATCAATGACTGTAAGGAGACTGTTATGATTAAGGCATGTAAGTTCTGCTATATAAGCTCTGATATAAAGACTCTTCTCGAAAGATAAGTATGATCTGTTAATTGTTCTCTGACCAAGAGTTTAAGTTTGCCTTCACCAATCATGGTTCTCTTTATGCACTTCATCGTGGTTCCCTTTACTTATTTCAAGTTAGATTATATGAAGGGAAGTTGCTGTCTAGAATGACTTGTGTATCAATGAATGTGATGCTTCTTGTCCGTATTTTATTTATCGACACTTTGCTCCATAAACTTGTGGTCATGTTTACTGAGCTCAGTTTTCGCTTGGGGACAAGCGAGGTCTAAGCTTGGGGGGGTTGATACGTCCATTTTGCATCACTATTTTATATCATAATTTACTGCTATTCATCGATATATTTCATATTTAGAAGTGTTACTTATGTTATTTTACCTATTTTGCATGTTTGATGAATAATGGAGAATTGGACACCGGAGTCAGGATTCTGCTGGAAAAAGCACCGTCGAGATGCACTATTTCTGAAGATCAATAAATCGAAGGAGACATATGGAAGTTCCTATTTTACCAGAAGATGGAGGAGGCCAAAAGGGGAGCTGAGATGGGCCATGGTGGGCCCTCCTCACCCTTGGCGCGGTGGGGCCCCCTGCCGCGCCGAGAGGTGGTTTGGGGGCCCTGGCCCACCTCAGCCGTTCCCCCTTCGCGTACTTGACCCCCTCGGAACCCTAACACAGAGGAGGCCATCGAAATATTCCGCCGCCTCCACGAGGCGGAAAACACCAGAGAGCGAAAAGCTCCCCTGCAGGAAGAAATCTGCCGGGGGAAATTCCCTCCCGGAGGGGGAAATCGTCGCCATCATCACCGTCATCGAGCTGGACTTCATCGGGATCATCATCATCATCATCTCCACCACCAAACCATCATCACCGCCGCTGCACCCGTCTCCGCTATAACATCTAGGGCTGAATCTTGTCTATTTCATAGGGGAAACTCTCCCGGTGTTGATTACTCTTGTTATTGATGCTATTGGGTGAAACCATTGGACTAAGGTTTATGTTCAGATTGTTATTCATCATCATATCACCTCTGATCATGTTCCGTATGATGTCTTGTGAGTAGTTCGTTTAGTTCTTGAGGACATGGGAGAAGTCTTGATGTTAGTAGTGAACTATGTTGAGTAATATTTAATGGTTTGATGCTTAAGTTGTGGTGTTATTCTTCTAGTGGTGTCATGTGAACGTCGACTACATGATACTTCACCTTTATGGGCCTAGGGGAATGCATTGTGTATTCGTTTGCCAATTGTGGGGTTGCCGGAGTGACAGAAACCTGAACACCCGTTGGTATATCGATGCATGAGGGATAGCAGGATCTCAAAGTTTAAGGCTGTGGTTAGTTTAACTTAATTACTTTCTTGTATTTGCGGATGCTTGCAAGGGGTATAATCACAAGTATGTATTAGTCCTAGGAAGGGCGGTGCATTAGCATAGGTTCACCCACACAACACTTATCAAAACAATGAAGATTAATCAACTATATGAAGCGAAAGCACTTGACAATACTCCCGTGTGTCCTCAAGAACGTTTGGTCATTATAAGTACAACAACCGGCTTGTCCTTTGCTGTAGAAAGGATTGGGCCACTCGCTGCAACTATTACTACTGCATTTTATTTACTTGTACTTTATTTATCTGTCATATCAAAAACTCCTAAAAACTTGTCTGTGAGCATTTACAGTGAATCCTTCATCAAAACCGCTTGTCAACACCTTCTGCTCCTCGTTGGGTTCGACACTCTTATTTATCGAAAGTACTACGATACACCCCCTATACTTGTGGGTTATCAGCTTCTAAGATAGAAGGGAGTAGGTAAACTGACTCAACATAAAGTAAAAGATAGGCCCTTCGCAGAGGGAAGCAGGGATTAAATCATGTGCTAGAGCTTTTTAAGTTTTCGAAAGCATATAGAGAGCACAAAATAAGTATTTGAGAGGTGTTTGTTGTTGTCAACGAATGGTAGTGGGCACTCTAACCCCCTTGTCAACCAGACTTTCAAAGAGCGGCTCCCATGAAGGACGTTATTTCTACCAGCAAGGTAGATCATCCCTCTTCTCTTTTGTTTACACATGTATTTTAGTTTCTTTATAGATGACACTCCTCCCAACCTTTTGCTTACACAAGCCATGGCTAACCGAATCCTCGGGTGCCTTCCAACATTCACATATCATGGAGGAGTGTCTATTGCAAAATTAAGTTGCTTACTGATAAATCAGGGCAAAACATGTGAAGAGAATTATTAATGAAAGTTGTAATTAATTGGGGCTGGGCACCCCGTTGCCAGCTCTTTTTGCAAATTATTGGATAAGCGGATGTATATGCCACTAGTCCATTGGTGAAAGTCTGTCAGAAGTAAATGACAAGATTGAAAGATAAAACACCACATACTTCCTCATGAGCTATAAAACATTGACACAAATAAGGAGTAATAAAGTTTTGAATAGTTTAAAGGTAGCACATGAAATATTTACTTGGAATGGCAGGAAATACCACATAGTAGGTAGGTATGGTGGACACAAATGGCATGGGTTTTGGCTCAAGTTTTGGATGCACGAGAAGCATTCCCCTCAGTACAGAGTTTAGTCTAGCAAGGTTGTTTGAAGCAAACACAAGTATAAACCGGTACAGCAAGAATCACATAAAAACATATTGCAAGTATTATAAGACTCTACACTGTCTTCCTTGTTGCTCAAACATTTTACCAGAAAATATCTAGACCTTAGAGAGAACAAATATGCATCCCAAGTCTCAACAAGCTCTACGGTAGTTCTCCACTACTAGGCTTTAACTACATGATGCAAGAGCTTAAACATGATCTACTTGAGAGCTCAAAACAATTGCAAAGCATCAAATCAAAACAAGACAATGATCTACAAGAATGCATATGTCTTTTCCAATACCAACTACTACATGTAGCATTTTCTTTCTTCCAAACAAACACCAATTAATTTATTTAAACATAAACTCTCCAAATGATAATATAAAGCAGCAAGAGAGTATTTATAAACAAGTGCTAACAGCTCGAAGAGATGCATGAAAAACAGGAGCTAAAAGCACTGCAGTAGCTAGTTAAGAATACTCAACAAATATAAGTGAAGAACATGAGTATTCACATGAAAAAGCGGAGCGTGTCTCTCTCCCACACAAGGATTGCTAGGATCCGAATTTATTCAAACAAAAACAAAAATAAAAACACACAGACGCTCCAAGTAAAGCGCATAAGATGTGAAAGAATTAAAATATAGTTTCACTAGAGATGACCTGATAAGTTGTTGATGAAGAAGGGGATGCCTTGGGCATCCCCAAGCTTAGACGCTTGAGTCTCTCTGAATATAGTTGGGATGAACCACGGGGGCATCCCCAAGCTTAGGCTTTTCACTCTTCTTGATCACATAATATCACCCTTCTCGCTTGATCCTTGAAAACTTTCTTCACACCAAACTCAAGACAGTTCTCATTAGAGGGTTAGTGCATAATCAAAAATTCTCATATTCTGTAATGATACAATCAATCCCAAAGCTTCTGGACATTAGCTACAGCCACCAATGCTTTGTGGAGCAAAGAAATCCACACAAACACAGTAGAAGAGCGAATGCAAAACAAAAGGCAGAATCTGTCAAAAACAGAATAGTCTGGAATGACGAATTTTTTCGAGGCACTTAAGTTGCTCAGATGGATCTGGCCTAAAATAATGAAAGTTGTGTACATATCTCAGAAATATGCGTGATTTTTCTCAGAATTTTTTGAATTTTCTACGGGGAGATAAGCTCAAATCCGTGACAGGTAAAAATCTGTCACTGCGCAGAAATCCAAATCTTGCATCAACTTTCAATATAGAACTTTACTTGGCACAACATTGCGATAAAATAAAGATACAAAGGAGTTGCTACAGAAGTAACAAAACTCCTTGACTCAAAAAAAAACAAAAATAACAGCAAATAAAAACGATGGGTTGTCTCCCATAAGCGCTTTTCTTTAACGCCTTTCAGCTAGGCGCAGAAAGTGAAAATCAAGTGTTGTCAAGTGGCAAATCATTCAAATCATCAAAAGCTTCTTCCAACACACAGCTTGTAAGAATGGGTATCTTAGATGTTCCTGGAAGTGTTTCATTACCTTTAACCGTACTAAAAGTTTTATCAATTTTAAGCTCATAATGAGTCTTTGGTTTTGGCACTTTAGGAACATACATAAACTTTTGCTCTCTACCCACATAAACTTTCTCCTTTTTGGACTTAAGAGAAGTAAAGGTTGAACTTAAGGTTTCAATAGCTTCCTCTAACTCATCAATTCTATGATTTTGGGTGTCATGGATATTATTATCCTCAAGAACAGTGATTCTTTCATTGATGGTGGCTATTGATTCATTAGTTTTACCAATACAATCAAGAAAATTTGGAAAAAATTTCTCCATAGAGTCTAACTTATTTATAACATCCTCCAAGGTGATCTCAATTTTAATATCTTTAGTGGGTGGTGTTCCTACCAAACTTTCAATAATATTACAGGCTTCTAAAGCAGGAGTACCCAAGAAATTTCCACCTGTAAGAGTGTCTAGAACATACCTATACCAACTAGAGATACCAACATAAAAGTTCCTAAGGAGGATAGTGGTAGAGTGTTTCTTAGTACATCTATGATGAGCATCACTAATTCTATACCAAGCATCTTTCAAATTTTCACCTCCTAGTTGCCTAAAAGAACGAACTTCAACTTCAGGAGTATTCATTTTGAAAAACAAAATTAAACTGAATTAAACAAGTAACTAATTTTTTTGTGTTTTTGATATAAAGAAAGCAAACAAAATAAAATAAAAATAAACTAAGCAAGACAAATAACAAAGTAAAGAGATTGGGTGTGAGAGACTCCCCTTGCAGAAGCAATTCGGTTTTCCCCGGCAACGGCGCCAGAAAACGTGTTGGTGGCTCTAGGTTGACGAGGGAATATCTCCCCGGCAACGGCGCCAGAAAACGTGTTGGTGGCTCTAGGTTGACGAGGGAATATCTCCCCGACAATAGTGCCAGAAACAATGCTTGTATGTCACACGTCAGTTGGGAACCCCAAGAGGAAGGTATGATGAGTGCAGCAGTAAGTTTTCCCTCAGTATGAAACCAAGGTTTAATCGAACCAGTAGGAAAACGAGGTTTGCTTCGAAGGTGTTGGTGAAGGAGTGTAGTGCGGCGCAACACCAGGGATTCCGGTGCCAACGTGGAACCTGCACAACACAACCAAATTACTTTGTCCCAACTTAACAGTGAGGTTGTCAATCTCACCGGCTTGCTGAAAACAAAGGGTTAAACGTATCGAATGGAAAATGATGTTTGTTTGCATAAAACAGTAGAGAACAACGATTGCAGTAGATTGTATTTCAGGTGTAAAAGAATGGACCGGGGTCCACAGTTCACTAGTGGTGTCTCTCCAATAAGATAACTAACATGCTGGGTAAACAAATTACAGCTGGGCAATTGACAATTGATAAGTGCATATAACATGCATGTGTGAGCTGTGGTGTCTACTATGAGATTCATTTGGGCATTACGACAAAGTATATAGACCGCTATCCAGCATGCATCTATGCCTAAATAGTCCACTTTCCGGTTAACATCCGTACCCCTTCCAGTATTAAGTTGCAAGCAACAGACAATTGCATTAAGTAATGTGCGTAATGTAAACAATACATGCATCCTTGAATAAAGCATTGCTGTTTTACCCCTAGTGGCAACAACACATCTACAACCTTAGAACTTGCTGTCACTATCCCAGGTTAAATAGAGGTTGAACCCAACTATCATGCATAAATACCCCCTCTTGGAGTCACAAGTATTCACTTGGCCAAGGCTTCAACAAGTAACGGAGAGCATGCAAGATCACAAATGACATAGACATGATAATATAATATTCAGCTCCACATAGGTATCAATATAAGTCAGATCCCAGCAAACAAAACATGTAGCATTACAATAAGATGATCTTGATCATGATAGGCAGCTCACAAGATCTAAACATGATGGCACAAGTGGAGAAGACAACCATCTAGCTACTGCTATGGACCCATAGTCCAAGGATGAACTACTCACGCATCACTCCGGAGGCGGGCATGGCGATGTAGAGCCCTCCGGTGATGATTCCCCTCTCCGGCAGGGTGCCGGGAAGAGCTTCAGAAACCCCCCGAGTTAGGGTTGACGACGGCGGCGGCAGCGAATATGTTCTGGATGAAAGGCTCGGTGTTTTAGGGTTTTCGCGTCTCGGGGAATAAATAGGCGAAGGGGCGATGTCGGCGGACCCCCGAGGGGCCCAAACCACAGGCAGGCGCGGCTGGGCCCACTGCCGCGCCACCTGGTGGTTTGGCCACCTCGTGGCTCTTCTTCGTCTCTCCTTCGGACTCCGTGTACGTGCTGGAAAAATAGGGACCTGGCCTTTTCTTTCGTGCAATTCCGAGAATATTTCCAGAAGTAACTTTCTGAAACCAAAAACAGCAGAAAACAGGGAACTGGCACTGTGGCATCTTGTTAATAGGTTAGTCCCAGAAAATGCATAAAAGTGATACGAAGTGTATATAAAACATGTAGCAAATGGTATAATATAAGCATGGAACAGCAGAAATTATGGATACGTTGGAGACGTATCAGCCGTGTGGGACCACCTCTTTTATTCCTCGTGGCTCCGATGCCGTCCGTTTTCGTCTCCGTGGCTTCGTCTTGACCTAAAAACGTCTATAAAAATACCCCCGAGGAGTTTCGCGAGGAGGCGGCGGAGAAACACAAAACCACGAAACAGAGAGTCAGAAGGCTGCCGCCGGAGAAGAACGGAGGGGGGAAACGCCGCAGGAATCACCTCCGGAGGGCTCCACCCCCCTCCGGCGTGTTCATCATCAACATCTACAGCAAGATCATCTCCATCTCTCCACTGTAAACTCTTGGCAAACATGATATATGATGCAATATACTATTCCCTTGATCTATTGTGTCTCCCCATCTATGTTTGAGAAGTGATTTGTTCATGGCAATAGTGAAATAGTTCGTTGATTGGTTGCATACAAGTTTTGTTATCTTTTATGATTGTCTTGATGTACAATGTATGAGTGCACGCATATATTGGGGAATGCATGTAAGGTGATCACCGTAGTGTAATGGATTGAGTAGGACGGGTCGGAGTACTAAGACAGAAACCGTGGTCTGAGACTTGAAGTTACATTATGGGGGATATATATGGGGGACCCTAGAACTTAAGGCTATGGTGGGACAATTATGTCTTAATAATTCTTGTGCTGCACATTTACTTGGCCATGAGATCCATCATAAGAGTTGTGTAATTTGCTCATTTACTTGGCTACACCTATTTATGGCTCCTTCCTAGAAGAAACAATTAAGACTGAAACATGTGCTTCACTAATTGTGACAACCACACGAATGAAATAACAATTGCTAGAACATTTGCTCCCTTGAGATATTTGCTACTTGAGATATTTGATACTTGCTACTTTGAGAAACTTGCTTGAGAAAACTGCTGAGAGAAACTTGCTCTAAGAAACTTGCGTTTGAAACTTGATTGAGAAACTTGTTACTAGATAAACCCATTCCACATCACTTGCTTCCATTAGTTAGTTCCTTTCATATTTAAATTTATTGCTTTGCATAAAAGGCCATATAAGAGGGTTATAGGGCTTTAGAGAATAGATAGTTTACCTTCAGCTCCTCGTGGGTTCGACACTCAAATACTTATCGAATTGTGCTACAGTGATTCCTTGCTCTTGGGGATTATCAAGCACTTTTCTGGCGCCGTTGCCGGGGAGCGTTGTGCTAAGCTTTTATTCTTGTTTGCATTGCATACTAACATATAAATCTAAAACACAAAAAAATTATAAAATGGAAAACAACCAAACAATTATAGAATTGTATAATATCTATCTTGAGTTAGGACATGAAGTGTTTGAGGAGAAAATTAAATTTTATTTGCATAACAATCATGTTTGTGGTAGTACTAATTCTTTGAACACCTTTATTGCTAATGCTAAGGAAAACCTTAAGCTTGGGGAAGTTTGTTTTGATGAATATGGTATTTTTAGTCCCCCTACTATTGAGGATGAAAGTGATTTAATTGAGTTTGATGATCCATTATGCTCATTAGATGATAAGTCTTTATGTGGTGATTCTATTCAAAACTATGTGGTTATGTTTAACTTTAATGCTTGCAACTATTATGAGAGAGGGAGAGATAAGAATCCCCTTTATGTTTCTATGTTATTTAAAATGCAAGCTATTGATTATTATATGCATTGGTTACCTCAAATTTGTTGTTATTTATTCATATATAAAATTCCAATGCATAGGAAGAGAGTTAGACTTAAAAGTAAATTGTTTAATATTCTGTGGTGTGTTCCTTATGCTTTAACTTCCTATTCGGTTTGAACACACCTTTATATCTTTACAACATGTAAAATATCTTTACCTACTGTTTTGTGACAATTAGTTTAAGATTTTCATTTTATATAAAATTTGGGAAAGTAAATGAGAAGGATGAGTAATGGAGAAGTTGGGGTCGACCTTGAACATGTGTTGTTCATGCCAATGGAACCGTTGCAAAGTCTCTATCATTAAAACTTTTCCCAAAGCTAAAACCAAATAAAAAGAGTGTTTATGTTGTATATATTTGCTTCTTCTTTTGCCTTTTTGCTAAATCAAAAACAACAAAAATATTTTCTTCTTCTTTGATTGTTTCTCTTGATTCTTTCTTGGTTCTTTTTGTTTCTTTTTGATTTTTCTTCAGTTTGATTTTGGTTTTTGAGTCAAGGTGCTTGTTTACTACTGTAACATCACCTTTGTATCTTATTTTTCATTTATGGAAAAATAACCTCTTTTGAGAGGTAGGATCAAACAATAGTGATTTGCTGTCCAGAAAACAGATTCCTAAGCTTTACTGCGAAAAATGTTAAAAATCACAGAAAGGAATTTTGACCTGAAATTTTACGACAGCAATATTCAGTTATTATTACACATTTCATTAGTTCAAAGTTTTCTGATTTGAGCAACGTAAGTGCCTCTGAAAATTCACTCTTTACGGGCTGTCCAGTTTTTGACAGATTCTGTCTTTATTTTGCATTACTCTCATTACTTGTGTTTTGTGTGGTTCTTTGATCAAAGAACAATACACAACCATAGTAATATTAGCTAATGTTTAGAATCAACTCATGATATGTCTTTGCTGTACTATGAGGATTTAATTTATGGAGACACTAACCCCTCTAATCAAGTTTTATGATGAGTTTTGTGTAAAGAGAATTTTCAAGTGGAAGAGTTGAGGGTGATGAACAAATATCAAGAGGGACAAACACTCAAGCTTGGGGATGTTACCCCTAGGCTCACCCTACATATATCAAATAAGTACAAGAATTTAAGCTTGGGGATGCCAAGCCACCTCACTCCAACCATCTTGATACCAAGTAAGAAGCCTAGCTATATGGCTATAAAGAAAGCGCTTTACGGGAGGCAACCCGGTTGTTTTTATTTTGATTTTCTTTGTGTCCTCTTGCTGTAACAAGAGACTTAGTTTTTAGTTTAGTTTCTGGAATTTTTAATAAAGTGCCAAGTTTTACCCATTTTGGTTTGAAAAAGTTGCTTATAGCATTCGGAGATTTTATTCCTGCACGAATCTGTGCACGGTATGATTTTTAATTCTTATTCTGTAACTCCGAATGAGCTGATATTTGAACTGTAGTTGCAACTTTTCATCCTCTGTATGCATGAATTTTTCGGAATTTTTCGACAAAGTTAAGTAGGGTAGAAAAATACGTTTTGCTGCTGCTGTTTTTCTGGACAGATTCTGTCCCATTTTGTTTGATGCATTTTTGAACTTTTAACTTGAATCTTTTTTATCCAATTGAGTTTATAAGTAGGCATACAACATTATACACTTTCTGGACATTCATATGAATTTTTGTCTAAGGATTATATGCAGCAAGAAATCTATTTGTCTATCACTACTAATGTCACCCCACAGAAAAGAAATGGGAGAAACGGTGTTTTGAAGTTTTTTCACAGGGATTAGAGGAGATGCACCAAGAGCTATCCAAGGATGGTGAAGACCATAAGCTTGGGGATGTGAAGACAACCCCACTGGACCTACACACTCTCGGTTTGCACACGTCTAACTTCTGTTTTTCGATCAATGCACCTTATCGCATAAACTTGGAGCGTCTTTTGCTTTTTATTTTGGTTTGATTTTTATTTTGTGAGACCACCACCATCATTTATATATGAAAGAGGTACTGGAAATTTGGGTTGAATTAAGTTGGATGCTATTAAAAGATTGGGAAAGGGATGTTTAAGTTGATTCAAAAAGATACATATAGTTGCATGATTCATATGCTTTGTTAATGAGTGTTAATATGCAAGTGTTTTATCAAGAGCTATCTTTTATTCATGTTTTGATGCTGAATGTTACTTTACTTTGTTTAACATGGATTGGTTAGTTCTATGGACACTCATGCATGCATTTAGACGGTCAACTTTCTCCCTCTTGCTAGCCCAAAAATTCCAACAAGTAAAAACTTGTTTCCAACACCTTCAACCAAAGTTTTTCCAGTGAGTCCACCATATCTACCTATTAGCTTTATGCTATTCCGAGTATGATTATCATGATATTTGTGTTATCTATACCTCTGAATGAAAATGCTTATGTTGTTGATTGTCATGGGAAAAGTTGGTTATAGAGCTCTCACGAACTTGATGCACACTTTACTTTTATTGCATTAAATAAACATGACCCATTGTGATTAAAATTATGATGTTGTGGGCTTGACAAATGTCTTGGGTTGAGAGTTAGCTCATATGTGCTGTCACATGGCAAGCTTTCAACATGCTCTTCATTTTATTTAGTTGATATCATGTACTTTTGTTTATGGATGCTTATCATGGGTGAAATAAATGTGGAGACAAAGCAAGTTTAAATGAGTTTGTATAAATGGTTAGAGAGACGCCTGGGCCGCTAATCTAAGCCATGCATCATTCATGGTGGAAATTTACTTACATACTATGGTGAACCGTCAGTGATACACCTTATAATAAAAAGCTATCCCAATGGTAAATAAAAAGGGTGTTGAGATTGTTCATTTTGTTTGTTTGTCTTGTCATTTTGATATGGGCTTGTTCCATATCCTGGGACAAGAGGTACCCCAGTTGACGCTCTTAATGATGCTATTATTACTTACAATGATATTTAACTTGAACTTACTTTGTTTCCCAAGTTGAGTAACACCATGGTGTAGGTACTTGTATTCAAGGGGCATGAGACATTCAACCTATACTTTGTCAAGCACACTACTCATATTTGCTTTCACTTTAAACTTTAATCATTCAAGATGCTATGATAGGGGTAATGAGAGCTTGACACCAAGGATTACCACCTTGCAATCATTAACTTAAGTAGAAGAGTTTGGAAGTTAGATGAAACTTATTCATGCTTTACCCCTACTCATTTATATATCTTTCCAAAGTGTCCACCTTTTATATTCAGATTTTCATGAATACTCTATGACCATTATAGGATGTTCTTACTTTTCATTATGCATACATGTGGTCCATAGTACTTTCTTTCATGTTACACTTTGTGAATTATCATTGAACATCGTTGCATTAAATACTTGATATCACTTCATAATCTATCTTGCATATTGCTACTCCTTTGAAGAATGAATCATTTGACTCTATGTAGCAATAGTAATCATCTTTGATATCCATTGATGGTATTAAAATGCAAAGTCCATGTTAGTTTTATCACCTTCATACTCGAGGACGAGTATTGGTTAAGCTTGGGGATGTTGATGCATGTAAAATGCATACATGAACTTTACATTTTATTACTTGATATTCCAACTTATTTGCATCATATATGGGTTATATTTATGTTTTATAATGATTTTAGGGGATAATTCACAGTTTCCCCATTTATTTGGAATTAACCCTGCAGAACCAGAAAACCCCTTTTTCCATGTTTTTGACTTTCAGGGACCAAACGACGTCCAAATGACCTAATATTTTACGGGGCCCAATATTTGGAAATAAGAAGACGTACGAGCCAAGGATCCGTGAAAAAGGAAGTCCGAGGAAGAAAATAGATGGTCCCACGCGGCCAGATTCCTTGGCCGTGTGGGACCACCTCTTTTATTCCTCGTGGCTCCGATGCCGTCCGTTTTCGTCTCCGTGGCTTCGTCTTGACCTAAAAACGTCTATAAAAATAGTCCCCCGAGGAGTTTCGCGAGGAGGCGGCGGAGAAACACAAAACCACGAAACAGAGAGTCAGAAGGCTGCCGCCGGAGAAGATCGGAGGGGGGAAACGCCGCCGGAATCACCTCCGGAGGGCTCCACCCCCCTCCGGCGTGTTCATCATCAACATCTACAGCAAGATCATCTCTATCTAGTAAACTCTTGGCAAACATGATATATGATGCAATATACTATTCCCTTGATCTATTGTGTCTCCCCATCTATGTTTGAGAAGTGATTTGTTCATGGCAATAGTGAAATAGTTCGTTGATTGGTTGCATACAAGTTTTGTTATCTTTTATGATTGTCTTGATGTACAATGTATGAGTGCACGCATATATTGGGGAATGCATGTAAGGTGATCACCGTAGTGTAATGGATTGAGTAGGACGGGTCGGAGTACTAAGACAGAAACCGTGGTCTGAGACTTGAAGTTACATTATGGGGGATATATATGGGGGACCCTAGAACTTAAGGCTATGGTGGGATAATTATGTCTTAATAATTCTTGTGCTGCACATTTACTTGGCCATGAGATCCATCATAAGAGTTGTGTAATTTGCTCATTTACTTGGCTACACCTATTTATGGCTCCTTCCTAGAAGAAACAATTAAGACTGAAACATGTGCTTCACTAATTGTGACAACCACACGAATGAAATAACAATTGCTAGAACATTTGCTCCCTTGAGATATTTGCTACTTGAGATATTTGATACTTGCTACTTTGAGAAACTTGCTTGAGAAAACTGCTGAGAGAAACTTGCTCTAAGAAACTTGCGTTTGAAACTTGATTGAGAAACTTGTTACTAGATAAACCCATTCCACATCACTTGCTTCCATTAGTTAGTTCCTTTCATATTTAAATTTATTGCTTTGCATAAAAGGCCATATAAGAGGGTTATAGGGATTTAGAGAATAGATAGTTTACCTTCAGCTCCTCGTGGGTTCGACACTCAAATACTTATCGAATTGTGCTACAGTGATTCCTTACTCTTGGAGATTATCAGCGGACAACATCCTCAGCGCTCTGCTCTGGTCGCGGTTTGCGGCTGCCTGACATGGTGGCTAGGGTGTTGTGTGGAAAGGAGAGGCGCCATTTTAAAGTCGGCGGGGAGCGGAGGAGGCTAGTGCCCTCAGTAACGCCGCCACCGGTACGTCTGCCACGCGCATTGACGAGGACGACGCGTGCGCGCCACCGCCTGACCTTCCAGTGTTGCGCTCAACGCCTCGCGTCATCTGCGCCCGCCTGGGGAGCCGCTGCGTCATTAAAACGCACATACCGGCCACAATAAATTCGCGTGCGCCAATTGTGTCGCCGACGCGTTAGCCCCGCCAGGTTCCAACATGGCGCGCGTTGCCACGGTTGCTGGCGCACCCGCTTGCCCCCTAAAACCTGGGCGCAAAGCGCGGTTGCTGGACGTTATATTGGGACGTGCCGACAATTTTTTGCCGACTGGGCACGCCGCTGGAGGGATTTTGGTGCCGACACACCCAAAACGCCTATTGGGAGAGCTATTGGGCGCGTCAGTGGAGATACTCTTACTGCTTCAGCTGAATGTAGCAAATTTAGCTGACGATCCATGAATTGCCGTGCATGTTTAGTCTAGTCAGATACTACAAAGTTGGGAGAACACTTCCCTGTGCTGAAGATCCCAATATGATCAGCAATCATAGCGTGCATACAAGGCTTGTGCCACAACAACATGCAGGTATGCTTCCGCTCAACTTAGCCAGATCATCTCAGTGGCGAACATCCAAACCCCAGATAAAAGGAAAACAATTTCTCAAGATAAATGTCCACAACAGAACCACACACAGAGAAAGGAGGGGAAAATATGAAATTATTAAACCAAGCATGGATGGATGGCTTCAATCAAGAAGTTCTTATTCGTGGTGTTGTTGGCGGACTAGGTTCACATGGCTAGGTGAGGTAGTTGATGAACTCGGCGGAGGTCGCGATGGCGCCTGCTAAGATGGCGTCCTTGGCGATCTTGTCCGCTTTGCTGTTGCTGGCAGCGGAGATCACAGCGCCGGTTACGACGCCTCCAATCAAGGCATTTTTCTACGGGAGTATCGGAAAGAGAGTGGGAGATTAATTAGCAGCAGAAGTAAGCAGTACCAAAACTTATGTGGGTAAAATATTCTTAAGACTGAATCACATGGTAGCAATATGCTGATTATAAAGAAGGAATGTATTTATGCGCAAAATTTATAACTACTCCCTCCGTTTTTTAATATAAGATGTTTTAGCATTTGTCCACATTCACATATATCTAGATGTATGTAGACATATTTTAGTGTGTATGTGCACTCATATTAGTATGCATATAGACAACATGTTGGATAGCTAAAACATCTTATATTCATGCATGGAGGGAGTACTAGTGGAAAATCATCAAACTTACTGCTTACATAATCCTAGGACAAAGGGCGTGGAGACAGAAGTTTAAAAATGAGCATCAAGTTTATCAGATGGCAATGTCTGGTTGGATTTTCTCTTATATACTATGTAATTAGCCAAGAACCTTAGCCGACTAACCAAAGGATCTATATTTTCAAGTGGGCAGATAATACTAGATTTTCCTTCGAGTGAGGTTACATTATCTACACGAAACATGAAGATTCATTTTTCAGAGAATCATTACCCAGTCATACTGACCACGGATCTTCTCCACTCCATACTCCACGCCTACATAGAGTCCAGCAACAGCACCTGCAGATAAGTCGAAAAAGCATTTGAATCTGTCAACCAACATAAGGACTAAATAGATCGGATGAATGATTGAGGACAATGCACAAAAAAGATACAATAAAGTTTTACTAGTTACCCCAATATGCACCGTCGGTGACCATTTTCTTCAGCTGCATAAAAAACATCATAATGCCATATTAGTGCACTATAGATGATAGATACTTGCCTTAAGTGACGTGTACAAATAAGGCCACTGATTTTTTCACTAACCCACAAGTGCAGAGAAATTAAGCGAAAAGAGGTGCAAGGTGGCTTGCAGTTCAACAGTCCCCACCTTTTGGGTTCAACTTATTTTCTCTACTTAAGCATTACCCATAGATGGTCTGTTCAAGGCACCCCTTATTCAATTACTACCGTGAAGTCTAAACATTTACAGTACTAGGTACTTTCTTTGTACAATTAATCATCTCTACTCCACTGCGCTATTTGCGGAATGTCGATTGGATTGACATTCAGGTAGTGGCAAATCTCAGTGAAGAATCGGACGCAACAACCAACAAATGGTCTCTAATTAGACAATGGCGTCATGCTATTGCTATATATAGGTGTTATAAAACCAAGTGAGAGAAAAGCAAACGTCGAGGGAATTAACACTTACTGTCTGCTCCACCTTGTTCTTGGAGACATTCCCTGCAAAACAAGTAAAACAATTTGATGTTACATTCGAGAGCACGATGTCGTCCACGAAAGTTGATACGAGTGAAAAATATTGATGTTGTTATTTGATTACAGCAGCAGCAGCAGTTCTGGCCAACACGTAACTGAGAGCATGGCTCTGAACCCAAACTATTTTGGGTCATGTATATCATGCTGAGTATTCATTCAGATAAAAGAAGTGGAACGGATCTACCAGTCCACAGCCAATGTTGCTGCTGGCTGCACAAACTAACCCGCATCCTGCAGTGCCTATTAACACCGGTTTATTTACTGTTATGCTGCATCTTTTCTTGGGGAAATCCTACTTTTAGGGTGTTCCTGATCTGTGCAGCCAGAGTGGAGAGGCAAGAAGCAGAGACAGGGATTCGTTACCCTTGTGGATGCACTCGAAGGCGTCCTCCGCGACCACCTTGCAGACGCCGACCTGCACGCGCGCATCATCAGCCACAGCAGAATCGTCCAATCAGTCATCAAACTAACCACATTTTAGAAGATGCATCCAAGATCCACAAAAAATGGGATTAACGAGGGTGCAGGAGGAGGAAGAGGTGGGTTGTGGGTAGTGCGCTATGCTTACGGCGCCGATCTTGAGGAAGCCGTCGACGGTGCGGTTGAGGAGCGGGTTCCCGGTGTCGATGACGAAATCCACCTTTTGCGACCCCGCCGACAACCCCGCCTGAGGCATCCTTCCTTCCCTCGTAAGGTGGTGCTCCCGTGCGTGCGTGTGTGTGTGAGTGACTGACGAGGTGCAGACAGTTCGAGGAGGAAGAAGAAAATATACTGTAGAAGATAGAGTAGAGTGTGAGGAAGCAGTGGCTGTGAAGGCACGGAGGCTCCGATCCTCTTCCCCGGGGGATGTGCACGTGTCACTGGCCGGAAGGGCACGACCAAAACATCATTTTCCCTGCCGACTTGAGCTCTATCCTCCTCCCACGAAAATACCAACTCTAAAATGTTTTGGTAGGCTAAAATGAAACATAGGAGATACATTTCAAATTTTCGATGGACCTGTTCCCAGTGTGTGCTGGTGTACAGGAAGGACACAACCAAAACATCTTTTTCTCTGCCGACTTGAGCTCTATCCTCTGATCTTCTCCCAGAAAAATACATTTCAATGTATCCATGCCAGTGTGTGCTGGTGGCCGGTGGTCGTATCAACGGATGCCGCTGCTCCGTCCATCCACTCCCATTTCACCGGCACATGCAAGGATGTCGGAAAGGGAGTGTTCATTTTATTTTTAACGGGAGAAGGTCCAAATGACCACAGAGATTCATTCATAGCGGTGGTGGGTTACATTTACAGAGGACCCCATATAGAACATAGATTATAACATAGTCCTCGAGATTTACAAAAAGAACCTCACAAAAATCACTGAAACGTGATCCGGTCCATCTATACCGACGTCGACGCAGGTGCTCGAAGCATGGCGGAAGAAAACCCACCACCGGGGACGAACCAGTTGGGGTGGATTCAGCGATGAACGTCACGCTGAGACTGAAGATCCTCCCACCTTGAGGAAGAAGAGACCTTGGAGCAGAAGATCACGAGGTGTGGAGTGCCCCCCTCGGCCAAATATTGCAGCGGCGTACCTTGGGCTGCTTCGGGACTCCAACAGTTGACGCTTCACGAGCTTCCCCGCTGCATATAGATCATGTCCCCCTTAGCCCCTGGAGGCATCTAGCAGCGCCACAGGATTATTTAGTAGGGAAAGAAAGCTAGTTCCTTGCCCCAGCACCAATGACGGCCCAAGCACAACATAAAGGAACCCTCCCTCGCCATATCGCCAATCTGCACATAGGCAAAACACACCCTAAACCTAAAACTACTACTAGCTATTAGTATAAACAAGAGGCCGGCCTCCCCCTCCCATCAACACTAGACAGCGCGAATCGGGAGGGAGGAGCCGAGAGGACCAAAGACTCTCAAGGAGGGGGGTGGGGACGAAAGCGTCCCTTCCCTGGAGGGAGTGTTCATGGGAGGGGCTGCATCCACGCGCTACTCTAAAACAACTAATAACATACGGGCATGTCAGATATTTGACTCGAGGGTAACATCATCGATGAGCGAGTCGTTACCAACCGGCACTAAATATGAGCCCAAAGCTCAATATAAATGTGTCTCGGTTTGATCGTCCGAAGACGATTACACGCAGTTCGATAGCGTGCGCTAGTACTACGTGTTGTTAACGATTCTCAAAGCGCATCTTGTGTATTCTTTATATGAAATTTATTCTATCTTCATGTAGGCATCTTCACTCTCATATACCCCTTTTACCTTCAAAATATGTTCTTATATTCATCGTTCCAAGCTCAAACAAATTTTAATGGGCGAGCCATCAGTCCGGGTGAGTTAGCGACACAGTCACAATTCACCTAATGCTGTTTGTTATTGAGAACGGATTAAACTTTTTTTTTCGGAATCATATGTAGTGACTAAATTTGCAGCCTGAAGCTCCATATTGTTGAAAATGGGTGGAAACAATTTGGTTGCCTTATTTTTTTAAAACATTTGTAGTATTTTTGTCTGGGTTAGAATAGAACGCCGGCTCCTAGTTTGCCCCGGTCTCACTTTCCAATCAAACTTACAGCTTCCAACTGGAAAAGGAAAACAAAAACTTAGGAACCAGGTCGGATACGGATCGGGTACATACTATGGCAGATCCGTTTTAAAAGGACACGATCGATACAACGATCGAGAAGGCGCTGCGTGGCCATGAAACGGTACTTCTTCACGGACGTGTTGGCCGACATCCTGCTGCGTCTCCCGCCGAGCAGCCGGCGCCGTGCCCGCCTTGTCTGCCGGCACTGGCGCGACGTCGTCAACAAGCGCACCACGGAGATGCAGAGCCGTCCAAAGCTCCTCATCTGGGACACCTACAACGCCGTCGCCTACGTTTCCGGCGACCTATCGTCACTGCCGTCGACGGGGAGCTGCACTGAGCTACATGTCGCCCCCCACCACCATTGCCAGCTTGTCGGCACCTGCAATGGCCTGCTCTGTCTGTGCGACAACCATATGTTTGGAGGTGCCCTCATGCTGGCCAACCCGGCCACCGGCGAGACGCTTAAGATCCAGCCGCTAGGCAAAAGAGGCTTTAGCGTGGAGAAGTGCAGCGACGCGTATAGCTTCGCGTACCACCCGATCACGGGGCGGTACAAGATTGTGCACGTCCCGTGCAGCTTTGAACATGGCCGGTTTGATGTTGTGCATGTGCTCACGGTGGGAGAGACGACATGGCGGGAGGTGGTGCCGGCCAGTCGAGCGATGTGCAAACTTGACTCTGGCATCGTCAGCGTTGACGGCATCACATATTGGGTTAGGGTAACAAAATGCGGTATGGCGCAAATCGTGTCGTTCAACCTCATGGACGAGCGCATCATCTCCGACAACATACCGGTACCCGTCCTCCAACCTGATCACTACTGGCTTTCGGAGGTGCGCGGAAGGCTGGCCCTTGCCACTTGGCACGATGTGTGGGTTCTGGAGGAGGGGCGGCGGTGGTGCCATTGGTACAACTTCATACAAGATGTCCCGCTGCCACACTTTTATGTATGGCGAGTACGTGTTGACGTCCAACAGGTTAGGGTTTTATGCACATTTACCAGAAAGAGCGCCGTCATCCGACCAAAAAGTAACACGCGGCCACGTCGTGCGGGTCGACCACAAGGATAAGGGGACGTTGGTGGCATACATGTCATGCGGGCCCGCACGAGTGTTCGGAGACAACTACAACTACCAGACATTTGCCTACGTGGGGACCACGTAGCCGCTCAATATTTATGCGGCTTATCTGTGAATTAATGTCTAGCTAGTAAAGGAGCTTTTGTTTTGGTATCGTTGTCTGCTCTGTTACAGAGTTCGTCTTGACTAATTAATTACTCAAGGAGCTTTTGTTTTGGTATATATAGTTGGCTGCTCTGTGTGATCATACGCGGATGCTACCACAGCATCACTGTCCTGCTATATTCATCGGCGTGACATGGCACTTTGTTTAGACTAGCTAACATTCATTTTTGTGCAAAGTCTGCACACAAAAGCTGCTTGCAAGTTTGGTTCCATTAGCCTAGCTCTCAATTCCATGATGATAATGTATACCGACCTTTTCGTCCACAAAAAGGCAAATTCCAGCCTGATACTACCAAAACTCTTCTCACAGCACGAGGTTATCAAGGTAAATAGCAACACGGGCCCAACGTCTGCAATAATAAGGTATAAAGTTACAAAATAGAATTGACACGCCAGTTCACAAATGCTAAACAAGACGTCAGAACTAGAATTATACTGTGCTAGGTAGGTATAAAAATCAAGAAGAAAAATAATTTGAACGACAACATGAAAACTTACTTGGCAGTTGGCACACCAAGAAGAACTCGTTAGAATTAGGGAATATATTGAACAAGCGTGTAGAGCAGTTTAGAACAAATTTGTCTAGATCCGTTGGTGCTGCAGAGCGATTGCCGTGATCCCTTTGGTGTGTGGCGATGGGCTCTACCACAGATGACGGTGGCACCTTCATGTCTCTGAAGGGGCCAAGCAGGGGCACTAGAGGACGATGAGGGGGGCAGCAAGGTTGAGGATCACACCGAAAAAGCATTTACGGGAGGAGGACGCGGGGACTCGTGGCGACATCAAAAGCTAGGTGGTTACTTCCGATCGGAATGGATTTTGTGGTGCAAGTGGGTGCTAGTTGGGTTTTGCATGGCCGCTGGATGAACATAGTCAGCTCTTCGTATGACATAAGTCTTTCTCTACAGCACGACCTTCCATGATCAATGCTACCCAAAAGATGAGGGGCGCGTCCGAGGTAGCACGAGAAATCAGTAAATTCAGCTACGGAAATTGTCCATGTTTGTGCCAGATTCCGACGAGATCCCAGATAAAACCGCGCGGGGGTGAGGGTAGGGACTAACTAGCACTAGTACAGAACAACCACGATAACGACGCGGACGACGAGTCGGAGGAGACCGACGACGACGACGAGGGAGTAGTACAGACGTCAAAGAAGAACAATAGGCACTAGGCAATAGAACATGTTAAAATAAGTACTTATATGAATTTCGTATGTAGGATCCACATTTCAATGTTGTCAATGGAAACGGTGATATAAAAATGTCGTTGCCAGTATGGTGCTTATAAATGTACTCACAACACAGCAAATCCCTAAGTCATCAGTCTCAGTCTCACTCTCCCAGATCTGGAAACAGTGGCGCAGCCGCCGCGGCTCTCCTTCAAGAGGCCCGTCTGGCAGCGTCGCCCGTCTGTGCTCCTCCTCTCACCGCCTACTCCTCTCCTCTGACCGTGGCGGCGCGTCCTCGTTCTTCGCTCCATTCGGTCAGATCTCGGCGCCAGATCTGTCGCTGGATGGCCTATCCGACCGTCTTCGGCCATTTTCTCCCTCTACACGGCCATATCTGTTGCTGGAGGGTGCATGGCCGATCCGCGGCCGGTGCAGCTGCCTCGGATCTTACCGTACCGGAGGGCGACGAGGACGACTACATACTCCCGCCAGATCGAAAGGTAATACATCTTTTTGTGACCGGCCGTCATGCTAATAAACTAGGGTTATTTTCATTGTTCTGTTTAGCTTATTTTCATATAGGACCAGTGAAAACATGAGTACTCCCTCCGACCCGTTTTTAGTATCGCTGGGAAAGAACTGACGTAGCACAAATCAGTAATGTAACTGGCGACACTTTTTCTGTATTACAGGACTACATGATTTCAGTGACACTGCATAAGTAATTCATGGCTGGCTTAACTCGTTTGCAAAACAGATGTACATTTCTGTGACACTGCATAAAAAGTCGGGTCTTTGCCAAGGTGTTGTTGTCTTCTGGCATAACTGTTGGTACACAACAATCATGCAATGCATTTGTAAGTTTTTTTTCTTTCTTATGCATCTTTTATGTTATATATTCTTTATGCTATATGTATAGTGAGCTAACATGGAGTCATATATTCTCTCTTTCCGTTTTAGTGACCACTTTATAGAAGAGCCACCATGAGGGCAACATGTACAAACATTTTAGATATATCAACACTCGCTTTTTGCACTATTTGCAATGATAGGTATAGTAAAATGACAAGGATAAGTATATGGAGGGTTGACATGATAGGTTTAGTGAGGGATGGAAATGATAGGTTTAGAGAAGAATAAGAAGATAAATTTAGTGAGGCATATGTAATTTATCATATTGTGTTGCTATGTAATGGTGATATTTGGTATATTTTATGAATAAAGTTTGCTATCATTTTTGTGCTTCTGCTGTCGAGATTTTAATGTCCATTGGCATATGTATTATGATTTACGTGTGTAAAGAAAGCTCAGTGCAAACAGGGGTTGAAACTGAACCTCCGATATTGATGTGGCAAACTGATCGGCGATGGAGTTGTATGTAACACCGTTGCCAAATACAGACCTCATCAGTGACTGTTATTTCCTCCGTTACTTATGTGGCTCTTCACATCAACAGCGGAGTTTGATCAACGTATCGCTTCTCCTTTTCTAATAAGTATTTTGATCTCGTTTTCATAATGTTGTTATGTACTAGCGTAGCGTAGGCACGACGTTAGAATCCTCCGTGGGCAATTTATCAGATATGGGTTTAGCATTTCCTATTCTCTGATATATGTGCTGCGACAATGGTTTTTGTGGGTTCTTCTAGCGGGTGTGTACGTGTCCCATGAGTTCTCTTTTGACTTTGAATTAAGCACGTGCCTTTGACTCTCTCTTAAAGAAAAAAACTCTCATCACTCTCTTTTACTACTACTCCCACCGTTCCAAATTACATGACTTCCATTTGTCTAAAAGTGGATGTATCTATATTTCTAACATGTCTAGATACATGCACATGTGGACAAATGGAAGTCATCTAATTGGAACGGAGGGAGTACATAAGTAAGTTGAATGTGGCTGGCGGATGGGAGTGTAAGCAAGGGTTCGGTAGCCGTCGCTCCCCGCCTTCTCCGACACGCATATACCTGCTGACGTGCGCACGTGTGGCGTGCCTACACATTTGCTTACTTTCTGCACCATTTTTTTAACGGACTTTATGCACCCTCTAGATGTACTTATATCACGACCGTGCCTAGTGCCCACATTCTGCGTGTAAAACTGTAAATCCAGTTGCGTTGGATAGTCTTTGTAGCTACTACTAGTTACTCCATCCGTTTCAAATTAATTAACTTCCATGCACCACCATTGCAATCGTCGCTTGCAAAACCAAACTCGATTGATCGCCTAGCTAGTACTCCCTCCGTCCCAATTGCAACGGTGGCGCACGTGCTGGCACTAGTACACGTGATGAGTACTGGCTTTCTGAGGTGCGCGGCAGGCTGGGCTTGGTCACTTCGCACAACGTGTGGGTTCTGAGGAGGGGCGGCGGTGGAACCATCGGTACAACTTCATACAAAATGTCCCGCAGCCACACTTCGTGTATGGCGAGTACGTGTTGACATCCAATCGGTTCGCGATTTCTAGGCACCGCCTCTAAACAGCGTCGTCGTTGTCCGGCCACTACCACGTGGTGCGGCTCGACCACGACGATACGGGGACGTTGGTGGCAAACAAGCCGTGCATCAACTACACGAGACCACGGAGCCGCTCAATATTTATGCGGCTAATCGGTGAATTAATGTCTACTCCCTCCGTTTTTTAATATAAGATGTTTTCTCTTTTGTCCACGTGTACATGCACACAAATGTATGTAGACACATTTTTGTGTGCATGTTCACTCATTTTAGTGTGCATATAGACAACATGTGTACCACCTAAAACATCTTATATTAAAAAAGGAGGGAGTATCTAGTAAAGGTGCTTTTGGTTTTGGTATCATTGGCTGCTCTGTTTCAGAGTTTGTCTTGACTAATTAATTATTCAGTGCCGTAAGCTGTGTGATCATCACTGTCCTCTGCTATATTCATCGGCGTGACATGGCACTTTGTTTGGACTAGCTAACATTCATTTTTGTGCAAAGTCTGCACACAAAATCTGCTTACAAGTTTGGTTCCGTTTGCCTCCCAATTTCATGATGATAATGTATGGCAAATTTCAGCCTCTGATGCTACCAAAATCTTCTCAAAGCACTAGGTTATCAAAAAGTTTCCTGTCTTCGGTAGGTAGGGATTCTTATTGTTTTGAATTTTTACAAAACTAAGTACATCTACCTTACAAGAAGATACATGGATAGTAATAAACTAACAGTCGAACCAAACATCCGCATGTAACAAGAGTCGATGCATGAGATCAACAACTATTGGCTCGAGCTTTCCGTGGACGATTGGAGAACTACTTTGAGGCCGCATGCGGCAGATCCCACGATCACGCTGTAGACGGCGCCCTTGAGCCCATCGCGGACGACGGCACGCGTCCCCGCACTAGTAGGAATATGCTTATAGCCACCACCCTATCGCTGGTGGACGGCCACGGGCGTCCGCCAGCGGTATTATCGCTGGCGGACGGTTTACAGTTCCCGCAAATGGTACCTAGTCTACCGCTGGCGGACGGAAACTAGCGTACACCAGCGGTAGTGTCATCGGACAAACTCGTGTAGCAAAGCTATCTAGAATGGGCAATTCACTGATCGTCTCTCCTCACCTTGGCTGGCGAGGCGCTGTGGCGGTCGGCGGGGCATGCTGTACCCGTCCTCCAACCTGATCACTACTGGCTTTCGGAAGGCTGGCCCTTGCCAATTCGCACGATGTGTGGGTTCTGGAGGAGGGGCGGCGGTGGTGCCATTGGTACAACTTCATACAAGATGTCCCGCGGCCACACTTTATGTATGGCGAGTACCTGTTGAAGTCCAACGGGTTAGGGTTTTATGCACATTTACCAGAAAGAGCGCCGTCATCCGACCAAAAAGTAACACGCGGCCACGTCGTGCGGGTCGACCACAAGGATAAGGGGACGAGTGTTCGGAGACAACTACAACTACAAGACATTTACCTACGTCGGGACCACGGAGCCGCTCAATATTTATGCGGCTTATCGGTGAATTAGTGTCTAGCTAGTAAAGGAGCTTTTGTTTTGGTATCGTTGTCTGCTCTGTTACAGAGTTCGTCTTGACTAATTAATTACTGAAGGAGCTTTTGTTTTGGTATAGTTGGCTGCTCTGTGTGATCATACGCGGATGCTACCACAGCATCACTGTCCTGCTATATTCATCGGCGTGACATGGCACTTTGTTTAGACTAGCTAACATTCATTTTTGTGCAAAGTCTGCACACAAAAGCTGCTTGCAAGTTTGGTTCCATTAGCCTAGCTCGCAATTCCATGATGATAATGTATACCGACCTTTCGTCTGCACAAAAGCAAATTCCAGCCTGATACTACCAAAAGTCTTCTCACAACATGAGGTTATCAAGGTAAATAGCAACACGGGCGCAACGTCTGCAATAAGGTATAAAGTTGACGGAAAAGGCAGTCTGGCCTGCTTTTCATTGAAATTAGAAGGAGTTACAAAATAGAATTGACACGCCAGTTCACAAATGCTAAACAAGACGTCAGAACTAGAATTATACTGTGTTGGGTAGGGTATAAAAATCAAGAAGACAAATAATTTGAACGACAACATGAAAACTTACTTGGCAGTTGGTACACCAAGAAGAACTCGTTAGAATTAGGGAATAGATTGAACAAGCGTGTAGAGCAGTTTAGAACAAATTTGTCTAGGTCCGAGGGTGCTACAGAGCGATTGCCGTGATCCCTTTGGTTTGTGGCGATGGGCTCTACCACAGATGACGGTGGCACCTTCATGTCTCTGAAGGGGCCAAGCAGGGGCACTAGAGGACGATGAGGGGGGGCAGCAAGGTTGAGGATCACACCGAAAAAGCATTTACGGGAGGAGGACGCGGGGACTCGTGGCGACATCAAAAGCTAGGTGGTTACTTCCGATCGGAATGGATTTTGTGGTGCAAGTGGGTGCTAGCTGGGTTTGGCATGGCTGCTGGGTGAACATAGTCAGCTCTTCGTAAGACATAAGTCTTTCTCTACAGCACGACCTTCCAAAAATCTCATTTGCAAGCCACTAAGAGTTTGATCAACAAGTTCCAAGAAGAACTGAGACCAAAAGCTTTGATTCTCTGATGGCGGAGTCGGTGACGGCAATCAGAGAGGCAGTAGGAATTATTCAATATATATGGCATTTTATTCGTTCCTGTGACCCCTTGTCCCGCAGGTTTGGTTTACCTTGAGCGCATAGAAATGGAAGAATCCACATTCCATCATTCTTTCGGGTCCAGTTAACCACAATAATCAAATTTTACTTCTAGGCTAGTATCTTTTAGGGACATTTGGCCTAGTTTGAAAATTAACTAAGATCCAATGGACTGAAACTTATCCCGGCAGCACGATTTGACGGTCGATGACCTAAAACAACCGGGTCCTGGGAGTAGATTCATCCATTACAACGGGTGGATCTAGCGGGCCTTCCATGATCAATGCTACCCAAAAGATGAGTGGCGCGTCCGAGGTAGCACGAGAAATCAGTAAATTCTGCTACGGAAATTGTCTATGTTTGTGCCAGATTCCAACGAGATCCCAGATAAAACCGCGCGGGGGTGAGGGTAGGGACTAACTAGCACTAGTACAGAACAACCACGACAACGACGCTGACGACGAGTCGGAGGAGACCGACGACGACGACGAGGGAGCAGAGCAGACGTCAAAGAAGAACAATAGGCACTAGGCAATAGAACATGTTAAAATAAGTACTTATATGAATTTCGTATGTAGGGTCCACATTCAATGTTGTCAATGGAAACGGTGATATAAAAATGTCGTTGCCAATATGGTGTTTATAAATGTACTCACAACACAGCAAATCCCTAAGTCATCAGTCTCAGTCTCACTCTCCCAGATCTGGAAACAGTGGCGCAGCCGCCGCGGCTCTCCTTCAAGAGGCCCGTTTGTGCTCCTCCTCTCACCGCCTACTCCTCTCCTCTGACCGTGGCGGCGCGTCCTCGTTCTTCGCTCCATTCGGTCAGATCTCGGCGCCAGATCTGTCGCTGGATGGCCTATCCGACCGTCTTCGGCCATTTTCTCCCTCTACACGGCCATATCTGTTGCTGGAGGGCGCATGGCCGATCCGCGGCCGGTGCAGCTGCCTCGGAACTTGCCGTACCGGAGGGCGACGAGGACGACTACATACTTTTGTGATAAATTTCGAGAAATGACCAAGTTAGGCAAATCCCATGGCATAGTTTGTGATAAAGTTCTCATATTCGACAAATAGGTGTATCTTGGTATAGGAAGCGATGGTTCAATCGTCGAAGGCCAAGAGTGAAAGCGTCGTCGAAGGACAAGAGTGTTGTCATCGACGCAATAAGCGCGAGTATTGTGTATCGTTAGAGGCGGGAGAGGCGCTGCCTCGATGGGGTATTGTATAATTTTACATATATACACACATAATAGTCCATTACATCATCTCGCGTGGATATGCATAGGCATCTATGGCGGAATATAGATAAAAACATTGTCAATTATTTGCATGCCAACTTACCCCTGGCGGACAACATGCAGCGCACGCCAGCGGTACGTTATTTACCGCTGGCGGACAATAAACGGCGCCCACCAGCGGTAATTTGCTCGATTCTGGGATCAGCCGAGCCAACTACCGCTGGCGGGCTCGATATACCGTCCGCCAGTGGTATATTTAGTACCGCTGGCGAACACTGATGCCGTCCGCCAGCGGTAGTTAGCCCCGCCTCCTCGCACCTGCCTCATACTACCGCTGGCGTGCACCTTGGGACGTCCGCCAGCGGTACGTCTACCACCAGTGGCGTGCACGATAAATTGCCCGCCAGCGGTAATAGCGCTGGCGGACGGCGGCCGTCCGCCAGCGGTAGGGTGGTGGCTATAAGCACATTCCTACTAGTGGGCATATGTAATTTATCATATTGTGTTGCTATGTAATGGTGATATTTGGTATATTTTATGAATAAAGTTTGCTATCATTTTTGTGCTTCTGCTGTCGAGATTTCAATGTCCATTGGCATATGTATTATGATTTACGTGTGTAAAGAAAGCTCAGTGCAAACAGGGGTTGAAACTGAACCTCCGATATTGATGTGGCAAACTGATCGGCGATGGAGTTGTATGTAACACCGTTGCCAAATACAGACCTCATCAGTGACTGTTATTTCCTCTGTTACTTATGTGGCTCTTCACATCAACAGCGGAGTTTGATCAACGTATCGTTTCTCCTTTTCTAATAAGTATTTTGATCTCGTTTTCATAATGTTGTTATGTACTAGCGTAGCGTAGGCACGACGTTAGAATCCTCCGTGGGCAATTTATCAGATATGGGTTTAGCATTTCCTATTCTCTGATATATGTGCTGCGACAATGGTTTCTGTGGGTTCTTCTAGCGTGTGTGTACGTGTCCCATGAGTCCTCTTTTGACTTTGAATTAAGCACGTGCCTTTGACTCTCTCTTAAAGAAAAAAACTCTCATCACTCTCTTTTACTACTACTCCCACCGTTCCAAATTACATGACTTCCATTTGTCTAAAAGTGGATGTATCTATATTTCTAACATGTCTAGATACATCCACATGTGGACAAATAGAAGTCATCTAATTGGAACGGAGTGAGTACGTAAGTAAGTTGCATGTGGCTGGCAGATGAGAGTGTAAGCAAGGGTTCGGTAGCCGTCGCTCCCCGCCTTCTTCGACACGCATATACCTGCTGAGGTGCGCACGTGTGTGGCGTGCCTACACATTTGCTTACTTTCTGCACCATTTTTTTAACGGACTTTATGCACCCTCTAGATGTACTTATATCACGACCGTGCCTAGTGCCTACATTCTGCGTGTAAAACTGTAAATCCAGTTGCGTTCGATAGTCTTTCGTAGCTACTATTAGTTACTCTCTCCGTTCTAAATTAATTGACTTCCATGCACCACCATTGCAATAGTCGCTTGCAAAACCCAACTCGATTGATCGCCTAGCTAGTACTCCCTCCGTCCCAATTGCAATGGTGGCGCACGTGCTGGCACTAGTACACGTGATGAGTACTGGCTTTCTGAGGTGCGCGGCAGGCTGGGCTTGGTCACTTCGCACAACGTGTGGGTTCTGAGGAGGGGCGGCGGTGGAACCATCGGTACAACTTCATACAAAATGTCCCGCATCCACACTTCGTGTATGGCGAGTAGGTGTTGACATCCAATTGGTTCGCGTTTTCTAGGCACCGCCTCGAAACAGCGTCGTCGTCGTCCGGCCACTACCACGTGGTGCGGCTCGGCCACGAGGATACGGGGACGTTGGTGGCAAACAAGCCGTGCATCAACTACACGAGACCACGGAGCCGCTCAATATTTATGCGGCTAATCGGTGAATTAACGGAAATGCAGTTCTCCAACCCATATGGCGCACAACGCTGCTCATTTTGTCTGAAGATCTGTGCTGCGTGCTGCGTGCTGCATGCTGCATGCTGCATGTTGATTATGTCATCTGTCAGCTCAGCTAGCTAGCTCTAGCCTTTCCCCACCATGCGGGACCTTCACGTGTGCATGCAGCTGATGGATTGGAGTGCTCCAATGTTTACTTGCTACCTAGCTCTTGCATGCAAATCTTTGGAGAATTATATCTCGTAAACAGTTTGTCGAAATTGTAATTTATTTGCACCATTGTGATGCGGATGGTGAACTCTATAAAATGAGTCCAATATCATATATATATTCTTACGTAAATATTGTGTATCTCATTGGACCCACATGTCATAGAAAATAACTTTGCAAATTAATTATAAATTTAAACATGGATAAACGGCGATGGATATCCCTAAATTCTTGAAGATATCTAAACTCAGGATCAAGGATAACCGGTGATACGCAATGAAGATATCCACACGTGGGGGTATGTGGACCCGTAAAGTATTTCCAGAGGTTTCATGATTTGTACAAGGACATCAACAAGTTAAAACATAGATATCCGGTGATGGCTAACCCTAAATTCTTGAAGATATCTGAAATCAAGCTCGAAGCTAACCGGTGATAAGCAATGAAGATATCCACATGTTGGGACATGGGGTCCGAACCTCATTTCCAGATGCTAACCCATTTTTTTGAAGATATCTAAAATGGGGAGAAAGGCTAGAGCTAGCTAGCTGACAGATGACAGAATCAAGAGAGAGAATATGCGTTGTGCTCCATATACGCTGTAGAAAATCCGTGTTCGTGAATTAATGTCTATCTAGTAAAGGTGCTTTTGGTTTTGGTATCATTGGCTGCTCTGTTTCAGAGTTTGTCTTGACTAATTAATTATTGAGTGTCGTAAGCTGTGTGATCATCACTGTCCTCTGCTATATTCATCGGCGTGACATGGCACTTTGTTTGGACTAGCTAACATTCATTTTTTTGCAAAGTCTGCACACAAAATCTGCTTACAAGTTTGGTTCCGTTTGCCTCCCAATTTCATGATGATAATGTATGGCAAATTTCAGCCTCTGATGCTACCAAAATCTTCTCAAAGCACTAGGTTATCAAATTTTCCTGTCTTCGGTAGGTAGGGATTCTTATTGTTTTGAATTTTAAAAAAACTAAGTACATCTACCTTACAAGAAGATACATGGATAGTAATAATAAACTAACAGTCGAACCAAACATCCGCATGTAACAAGAGTGGATGCATGAGATCAACAACTATTGGCTCGAGCTTCCCGTGGACGATTGGAGAACGACTTTTAGGCCGCATCCGGCGGATCCCACGATCACGCTGTAGGTGGCGCCCTTGAGCCCCTCGCGGACGACGGCACGCATCCCTCGGTTCAAGGAGAAGAGGGCGTTGGCACCACCCAGGCGAGCGCGAAGCTCAAGGGGCCATGCACGCGGGGCATGTGCATCATGCTGCAATCGATAGCTGTTAGTATGCCGAACCAGGCCGCGCCGCGGCAGACGCGGGGCCTGTTGGTGATGACCTCCTCGTCGCCGCCGGCGAGACGGCGTCCCTTGGAGGAGCTGCGCAGAGCGCCCTTGACCAAGTAGAAGACGGAGCCGCCAATGGAGACAAAGATGAAGGTCTCGCAGCCGATTTGGACGCAATCCCGTAACGTCATCTGCTGCGTGAGATGTGGCGACAAGCCGACAACCTCTATTTTTTTTCTTAGAGCCGGGATTATTATTTAATAGCTACTCATTGCAATATACTCCCTCCGTTCCATAATATAAGATGTTTTAGGTGTTACACATGTTAGCTAGATTCATACAAAAAAGAGTGGACATGTACACTAAAACATGTCTACATACATACAGTGGCGGAGCCAGGAATTGAACTGAGCCGGGTCGAAAAAATAAGCTTTAAATTTTTTCATGGCAGGAAAACAAGTGTATTCGACAAAAAAGTCCAAATTGATCCAATTTGCATATTTCATCAAGTACAACTATGAAATGACAATAAATAACAAGAAGAACATACAAAATAGAGCTACATTTTCATAAGATAGTATCATACCACTATGTTGTATCCATGTTGGCAAGTCAAAAGTGTCGAGAAAGATGACCTCTACAGTCATTGTAGGAATGGAAACGTAGCATAATCTTCTTGTCATCAATTTTTGCAAATATCTCTTTCTCAACATGGCAAATCATCAAATTATTGAGCCAATCATCCCCTATCCTGTTTCGAAGATCTGTCTTTATAATATTCATGGCCGAGAAAACTCTCTCAACTTGTGCTGTTGCCACAGGTAATGTCAACACGAGTGTAATAAGTCGATAGACCAATGGAAATGTCAAATGTTGTCTCTTCTGAACCAACTTGAGAGTAAGACCACTCAAACTATCACAAGCTATGAATTTAGGACTTCTCTTCATCACATCAATATATATGTCCAGTTCTTCAACCAAGAGACAACGATCATGTGAAGTGAAATCAGCAGAGTACATAGTTGCAAGCTCAACTAGCTTATCATTGTCAAAGCTGCTAAATGAGTCTCTAGGATCCACTACGGGTCTGACAGGCTACGCCAACGGCCAAAAGCCGTCGGCAAAGGCCTAAAGGCCGTCGGCTTAGGCTCTGCCGACGGCAACCGTCGGCGAAGCTCGGTCGGCGTAGACCCGCGTAGGCACAGGTCAGCGGGCCGTCGGCGTAGAAAAATGCCGTCGGCACAGGATACGCCGACGGCCAGGAGCGGGCCGTCGGCGAAAAAACCGTCGGCGTATGGGTTGGTGGGGCCCACGACAGCCACCTGATGAGGATCGACCTACGCCGACGGCAAAGCCGTCGGCATAGGTGTGGACACATGGCTGCATCTGGGCGTCCCTGGCTTGGCATCTGGAGGTACCTATGCCGACGGCAATGCCGTCGGCATAGATATGACCATTTGGTCACTGAGGTATCTACGCCGACGGCATTGCCGTCGGCATAGGCTTGCCAGATTTATTTTAAAAAAGCTCCTGCTGCTCGTTTTTCAGCAAAAATTAGCAGAAAAATAGCAGGAAAAATATCATAAATTAGAGAAGCATCACACAGAGCATATATATCATCACACATAGGATATCATCACAAACATACAAGATCATAGTATAGATACAAAATGGTAGACCATAGTGTATACATCGAGCTACATGTCCTGAGCCCTACATCGGCGGCGGCGGCGACGGGGTGTGCCCCATATCTGCCGAGGTGAGAAAAGGCGATCGCCGGCTGGGCGCAACAGTAGAACCACCAGAAGAAGCCGAGCCACCCGGCGAAGCACTAGCACGCGAAGCACCAGGAGAAGGACCTGTGGGATGTACCGCCGTGATGTCACGCGAACCCGGCGTAGCAGCACGCAAAGTACCAGCCTCGGGATCAAACGGCATGATCTCACGCGAACCTGGCGAGTCTGGCATCTCCGAACCTCCCGCTCCCTACATGTTTGAGCAAGACTTAGCAACTTGCGAGGCGAAGGAAAATGGTAACCAATGGTTTAGCAAAGAACTTACCGGGGTCGATGAGTAGTAGGTGAGAGCGAACTGGTCCCTCGATGGAAATATTGGACACGGCCCCGGCTCAGGAGGCGCCTCAGGAGTGTTTTCCGGCCGCTCTCCATTGGAAAAAAATCTAACCAGCGCCTACAAGATAGTTTAGAGTCAGGCGTTGCCAAAATAGAGCTTCAAACTAGGGAAGTGGGATTTGTCATATTTTGTAGAAATAAAGGTTGAAACTTACAACGTTCATGAACTGTGTGTAGGAGAAGTGGGCCCGGTACTTCTCCTCCCACTCGCGATGGGCGTCCTGATACTCCGCATGAGCGGAAGCGTAGGCCGCCTCAAACTCCTCCTAGAATTTCGAAAATAAGGAATCTCGTCAACTTAGCCATGCAGGAACGAATATCGAAAAGAGGATGAAAATGAGAAACTTACATCTGTGGAGGCGGATGGACGAGGCTTTGGACGACGCGGGATAAGGGGGGTGTCGGCAGGAAGGGTAGCTCGGAGGCGTGAAGCTCGAGGCAGGACTGACTACCTTCTCAAGAACGCGATTACGACCATGCTTCCTTCCGTGCCCCGACAGGACAACCGCGTTCTCGTCGACCTCCTCTCTCACGGGGTTGTTGTCCACCTCCGGGTGCAGCCGCTGGAACGTCTCGCAGTAGTTATCCAAGTCCTCCTTGGCCTTCCCGTAGTACCGGAAGGGGACGGTTATCCAAGTCCGAATGTGAAAAATATGAACTAATATGAAAATGGATACAGAAAATATCCAAGTACCTGGGCTGCGAAGGCTGAGGCTCCATGAAATCAAGCTTCTTCTGCTTCATCTCCCGCCACGTTTCCATGTCAGACATCGGCTCCCCGGTCTTGGCCTCCTACATCGCGAAAAGAAATGTTATGCGTACCAAGTAGGAACATGACGGGAAAATAAATGCAAGTCATTCAATGTAGATGTATACCAGCTTTTCCTTGAAGCGGTGGTGGTTGAGGTTTCCCCCACTGTGTGTTCCCTCGGTGCCCCGGTTCGCCTTGTTCCGCTTGCTCACGGCGTCGAACTCGGGGTCATCCCCGACCCACCTCGACACCAACGCCTCCCATGCAGCTTCTTTGCCGTCGGCCCAGTCGGGCATAACCTGAAAATCCAAATCAAGAAGAGGAGATAATGCAATAGCAACTTAGCAGCAATATAGAATTTCATTGACATTTTACTTACCGACATATAATCCTCCTTCGTGATGTCCGAGGGAATCTCCGACTTCCTGACCCTCTTACGCCTATTCTCAGACAGGAACGCATTGGTGGTCGTAGTCCTTTGGTTGTAGAACTGCTGCCGTGTCAACCTCACACAATGAGCACGCAAAGTGGGAGCCGCATAGGGGAGATGCTCCTCCTCCACCCGATAAAACCGCTTCAACCATGCATAAAAATATTGTGAGAGTCATGAGTTAGCACGGTGGGGTCATAAACTATGAAAGGAACTCAGAAAATATGGCTTACCCAAAACTTGGAGACCACGGCCTCAGCAGCTGTCGCGAAGGGCGGGTACGGGGCAGCCTCATAGTCCGCCCAAGTAGTGGCCAGCTTCGGCTCGCCGTCGGGGACCGTCTCGTACAAGCCCGGCCATTGTTTCCTAATCAGAGCTCCAAGCAAGCTCGCAGGATGGCGGGGAGGCTTAACTGGCCATGTCCAATTGCTGCACAATAATCAAACATTAGTACATATGCCAAATTGTTATGACCAAAATGAAATTACTAAATTAGTACACTTACTCCTTTCTGTTAGGAATAATGATGGCTTTCCCGTCCTCGCTAGTAGGCCAGTCGGCCTCGTCGGGGACTCCCGCTTCACCACGACGCTTCGGCAGCTTCGGCGCCGCCTCCACCTCGCCCTCCACCTCCCCCTCCACCTCCACCTCGTCCTCGTGCTCCACCTCCGCCTCGTGCTCTACCTCCGCCTCGTGCTCCACCTCGTCCTCCAACTGGAACTGGGAAGCCACAGAGCCAGAAGCGGAGGGCAACTCGGAAGCCACAGAGCCAGAAGCGGAGGGTGGACCTCGTCCTCCAGCTCGTCCTCGTCCTCGTGCTCGTCCTCGTCCACCTCGCGCATCGCCGGGCTCGACGTAACGCGGATTGGGAATTGCTCCTCGGTCACTTCGACGCAACGTACCAAGCAAGGTCGCCGAGCTTTCCTTGCCTTGGCTCATATTGTTTAATCACCTACATTGAAAAAGAGAAAACAAGTAAGCAATTATTGTGATCGATGGCCGGAGAAGGTCGAGGACGTGCTCCGGAAACGTGGCCGGAGAAGGTCGAGGACGAACTCTAAAGGGAAGAAAAAAATGGTGCAAGAAAACTAAAATTGTCTACACGCACCAATACTTCATATTAGATTAACCATAATCATTTGGTACAATGGTAACAACAACATATTTAAATCAAGAGTAAATTCCAGTTTTTACTCCCTACTTTGACAATTTTGACGCTAATTACCCCATGTAGCAAGTCTGATCACACACATATGACATAACAATCGATCATTAATAATGAAGGCATTAAGCAATTGCAATTTAACAAATTCATTGCACTACAGAACTCATGTCAATTCCAAGATTGTACAGATCAAAATAACAATCTGACCGTGACTAACATCTCATGTACAGATCAAATCAACAAGGCAACATCTACTCATCAAATCAGCACTGTAATTATCTCATATCTTGGAATCTCAAATTAAACTATTACAGTAGGTAATTAATCATGCAAGTATCCTAAATTCCTAATTACTATTGAAGAAGAAGCTATACAAATGTGCAAAAGATTAACTTCAAAATCTAATATATTGTATTTGGCACTATTGAAGAAGAAGCTATACAAACAATTTTTGGCATGTTTGTAGAATACACTAATGGCTACATTCATGTTTGTTTTCAGATTTTTTTTAAACACATTTTTTTGAAATGCCAGGATCACCGGTGCGTGGAGCACAAAATCTCTACTCTCTGTAATTCTGCATGCATCGATCACATACTTGCGCTAACCTACACTAATTAACACTAGACTATCACTAGAACTAACCTAAAACTAACACTAATTAACTAACAGTAGCACTAACCTACACTAATTAACACTAGACTATCAGTAGAACTAACCTAAACTAACACTTATTAACTACAACTAGCTAGCACTAACCGTGGAGTAGCCGGAGGAGCTGCGGTGGAGGTGGAGGGGGCCGGAGAGCTGCAGTGGTGGTGGAGGGGGCCGGAGGAGCTGCGGTGGAGGTGGAGGGGGCCGGAGAGCTGCAGTGCTGGTGGAGGGGGCCGGAGGAGAGGATGGCGAGGGCGGGGGCGGGGGCGGTGGCCGGAGAGGAGAGGGAGGACCGGCCGGGGGCGCAGGGGCGGACGAGCGCGGAGGAGAGGATGGCGCAGGGGCGGCCGGGCGCGGAGGAGAGGATAGCGAGGGGCGACCGGGCGTGGAGGAGACGGATCCGCGGCCGGGGGCGAGGGGCGGACGGCGCACGGAGAGGACGGGGGCGCAGGGGCGGCCGGAGAGGACGGGGCCGGCGGCGCGCGGGTGCGGGGTGGGGTGGTTTTCGATTTTGGGCGAGATGAGGGAGGGAGATGCGCGCGGGGTGGGTTAGCAAATCCTGAGGAGCTATGCCGACGGCTTTGCCATCGGCATAGTGTTTTTTCATTTTTAGCTATTTTATTAATATTTAAAAAAACATTATACTTTATTCCATTATAACTTTATACATTTTTATTACAATTTATTGTATTATATGGTAGGGCCACACGCAAATTATTCCGGCGCTCCGACTATCCTTTTCCAGCCAAACCCTAGTGCAGAAACTCACTAGAGAGAAAGTGAAGTCGGTGAAGCCGGTCACACCTAGGAGTAGAATATTGCACATTTCCAACACCCAACACACTTGTATACATATGGTATGGCACAACCTAGGTTTGGGTGGGGTTCCGACGCTCCGGGGCCCCGCTTCGGCGAAACCCTGAATCCGCTGGAATAACCCTAACGTTTTCGTCTACCCCCATAGACGTGCGTCGAAAGGGGGTAGGCCAGTGTACTTTTTTGCTTGGTTGTGTTAGGTTAGGCCATAGGAACATGAGAAACCAAAGTCTGCCCCAAATCAACACAAGATTCCATCTAGTTCGTCCGAAAGGGGAGTTTTCACCTCTAAGTGCAGAAACTCACTAGAGAGAAAGTGAAGTCGGTGAAGCCGGTCACACATAGGAGTAGGATCTTGCACATTTACAACACCCAACACACTTGTATACATATGGTATGGCACAACCTAGGTTTGGGTGGGGTTCCGACGCTCCGGGGCCCCGCTTCGGCGAAACCCTGAATCCGCTGGAAAAACCCTAACGTTTTCGTCTACCCCCATAGACGTGCGTCGGAAGGGGGTAGGCCAGTGGACTTTTTTGCTTGGTTGTGTTAGGTTAGGCCATAGGAACGTGAGAAACCAAAGTCTACCCCAAATCAACACAAGATTCCATCCGGTTCGTCCGAAAGGGGAGTTTTCACCTCTAAGTGCAGAAACTCACTAGAGAGAAAGTGAAGTCGGTGAAGCCGGTCACACCTAGGAGTAGGATATTGCACATTTCCAACACCCAACACACTTGTATACATATGGTATGGCACAACCTAGGTTTGGGTGGGGTTCCGACGCTCCGGGGCCCCGCTTCGGCGAAACCCTGAATCCGCTGGAAAAACCCTAACGTTTTCGTCTACCCCCATAGACGTGCGTCGAAAGGGGGTAGGCCAGTGGACTTTTTTGCTTGGTTGTGTTAGGTTAGGCCATAGGAACATGAGAAACCAAAGTCTACCCCAAATCAACACAAAATTCCATCCGGTTCGTCCGAAAGGGGAGTTTTCACCTCTAAGTGCAGAAACTCACTATAGAGAAAGTGAAGTCGGTGAAGCCGGTCACACCTAGGAGTAGGATATTGCACATTTACAACACCCAACACACTTGTATACATATGGTATGGCACAACCAAGGTCTGGGTGGGGTTCCGACGCTCCGGGGCCCCGCTTCGTTGAAACCCTGAATCCGCTGGAAAAACCCTAACGTTTTCGTCTACCCCCATAGACGTGCGTCGGAAGGGGTAGGCCAGTGGACTTTTTTGCTTGGTTGTGTTAGGTTAGGCCATAGGAACGTGAGAAACCAAAGTCTACCCCAAATCAACACAAGATTCCATCCGGTTCGTCCGAAAGGGGAGTTTTCAACTCTAAGTGCAGAAACTCACTAGAGAGAAAGTGAAGTCGGTGAAGCCGGTCACACCTAGGAGTAGGATATTGCACATTTCCAACACCCAACACACTTGTATACATATGGTATGGCACAACCTAGGTTTGGGTGGGGTTTCGACGCTCTGGGGCCCCGCTTCGGCGAAACCCTGAATCCGCTGGAAAAACCCTAACGTTTTCGTCTACCCCCATAGACGTGCGTCGAAAGGGGGTAGGCCAGTGGACTTTTTTGCTTGGTTGTGTTAGGTTAGGCCATAGGAACATGAGAAACCAAAGTATACCCCAAATCAACACAAAATTCCATCCGGTTCGTCCGAAAGGGGAGTTTTCACCTCTAAGTACAGAAACTCACTATAGAGAAAGTGAAGTCGGTGAAGCCGGTCACACCTAGGAGTAGGATATTGCACATTTACAACACCCAACACACTTGTATACATATGGTATGGCACAACCTAGGTTTGGGTTGGGTTCCGACGCTCCGGGGCCCCGCTTCGGCGAAACCCTGAATCCGCTGGAAAAAACCCTAACGTTTTCGTCTACCCCCATAGACGTGCGTCGAAAGGGGGTAGGCCAGTGGACTTTTTTCTTGGTTGTGTTACGTTAGGCCATAGGAACATGAAAAACCAAAGTCTACCCGAAATCAACACAAGATTCCATCCGGTTTGTCCGAAAGGGGAGTTTTCACCTCTAAGTGCAGAAACTCACGAGAGAGAAAGTGAAGTCGGTGAAGCCGGTCACACCTAGGAGTAGGATCTTGCACATTTACAACACCCAACACACTTGTATACATATGGTATGGCACAACCTAGGTTTGGGTGGGGTTCCGACGCTCCGGGGCCTCGATTCGGCGAAACCCTGAATCCGCTGGAAAAACCCTAACGTTTTCGTCTACCCCCATAGACGTGCGTCGAAAGGGGGTAGGCCAGTGGACTTTTTTGCTTGGTTGTGTTAGGTTAGGCCATAGGAACATGAGAAACCCAAGTCTACCCCAAATCAACACAAGATTCCAGTGCATGTAGTATGCCCAATCAGGAAGAAGCACACGGATCGTGTGTTTCCTTCGAGCGCTTGTGAGCCATTGGATCAGCGGTGTGTTTCTTTCGAGCGCTTGTGAGCTGTTGGATCAGCGGTGTGTGTTTCTTTTCAGGGCTTGTTAGCTGTAGTATGCCCAATCAGGAAGAAGCACACAGATCGTGTGTTTCCTCCCAGCGCTTGTGAGCCGTTGGATCAGCGGTGTGTTTCTTTCGAGCGCTTGTGAGCCGTTGGATCAGCGGTGTGTGTTTCTTTTCAGGGCTTGTGAGCTGTAGTATGCCCAATCAGGAAGAAGCACACGGATCGTGTGTTTCCTCCCAGCGCTTGTGAGCCGTTGGATCAGCGGTGTGTTTCTTTCGCTTGATCCAACGGCTCCCAAACTCTCGAAGGAAACACACGATCCACGTACTTGTTCCTGATTGGCTAGCTGGAGGGAGTCACTCGGAGAGGCGGGTCTATATATAGCCCACCTCCTCAGACAGGTTACTCACTCACACAAAACATTCCAGCGTCACTCGGAGAGGCATCTTTGGGCAACCAGCGGCAAGACGTCTCTGATGACCTGCGACCGTTCCAAACGGTTGCAGATCATCAGAGATGTCTTGCCGGACGGTTGCAAATCATCAGAGACGTCTTGCCGCTCCGTGGATACAAAGCATTCAGATTCCCTTTAGTTCGTCGACCGAATACAAAGCATTCGGATTCCCGTCATACAGCCCAACGGTGCATTTGATATGCAGGCACTCACGAGCCACCGTTGGGCTGTATGACGGGCTAACCGTGTGTTTTGTTCTATCTACAAATCCTTCAGTTCATCCCGACGGTCCTGTCTTCTCAGCCTATAACATTCCCAACACTTGTTCTATTTGTATGTGAGACATATTCATATTTATGTTTGTATGACACATATTATCTACGTACGAGACATATTATTATCTATGTAACAGACTTATATCTTAGTTGCTACTACTCTGTTTCGATTAATGATGATGATGGGTGACTACTTTTCGCATTGATATTAAAAAAACCATGCAAATTACATTGACAACATAAATTACACAGACAACAAAATATCGGTAGTAGCGAAAACACAACATAAATTGAAGATACATGGTACTCTGCAAATTAGAAAAAGAAAATTCATCTACCATCGACGCAGCCTCCCGCATCACTCTTGCCTTTCGACGACGCAACACCCTTGTCCTTCGACGACGTCGCACCCTTGCCCTTCGACGACGCCGCCGCTGCTGCAGCTTTCTTGCTCGCTTCAGTCGGCATGAAGATATCATCTTCATCCTCGCTCTCCTCGACCCATAAAATCGGTGCACGAAAAGCACGCAACATATCTGCTTCACTCCTATATGTTAGTTTCTTCTTCTGCCACCTAGCATACAGCCTCACAAGTTCTTTTTCTATTTCCTTGGAATCCCTTCGTGGCCACCCATGCCTAACTAGCTTCGCTGATAGCTCACGGAGATAAGGTGGATGACTAACAATATCTTCGAATGGGATCTTCTTATTGTCTACCTTGAAATCGACCGTAAACTGCAAAAGTAGTGCCGACATTCCTCCCGGGAAACTACCATCTGAAGGAAAACTCGACATGTTCGAGTGAGTGGACTATGCTTACCAACTCGACATCTCCTCCCGGGGTTTTTATAGAACGAGCACAGAACAATTGGCGGGAGAAAAAGGCGGGGAGCAAAGCTGGCGGGAAAATAAAAAGCGGGAGCAAAGCAGGCGGGAAAATAAAAGCCGGGAGCAAAGCTGGCGGGAAAAGGCGGGAGATACAATGGCGGGAAAAAAAGGCGGGAAAGAACTTGGCGGGAGAGAAGATGCATGGCGGGAAAAAAGGGTGGGAACGATTTTGGCGGGAGATACGATGCGTGGAAAAATCGGCAGAAAAAACCACGGTGGAGACAAGATTCCGGATTCTGAGAGACAAGATTCGCGTCATCATTTTATGTGGGTGGAGACCGCTACTCGGTGTAGCAAAATACATAAAAATGAATAAAAACATATTAAAACTGTTAAATTTAATTTATAGGTAGAAATAAATGCATAAAATTGAAGATTATAAAAAAAAACATGGACCTTTTGCCGACGGCCTTGCCGTCGGCATATCTGGGAGCATAAAATGAAGAGAGGAAAATAAAAATTAAAATTAATTTTACTTTCGCCGACGGCATTGCCGTCGGCTTAGGCCAGGCTGCTATTTCTCAATCTGGCTTTGCCGACGGTAAAAGAATAGCCGACGGTAGCCGTCGGCGTAGATTGGCTATGCCGACGGCATTTTCTATGCCGACGGTTGTGGCTGTCGGCTGGTCTCCACGGGCTCTATGCCGACGGCCCCGACTAAAAGCCGCCGGCTTAGGTCTTGGCCGTCGGCATAGGCCTGCTGTGCCGTAGTGATCAAGGCATGCAGTGCACAATAATTGGCGTGTAGAAGTTTCAGAAAATCTATTATTCATCTCACTTATGTTTCTGTCAAGCACCTCATTAAAGAGTTGTACCTTGTAATGATGGTAGCGAGTAACCATCTTGCGTGAGCTCCTTGAATAACCCCTAGCCAGAACGTTATCATCCATGTTTGGTACAATAATATTTATTCACCACAAAAGTTAGTAGCAGCAAGAAATAGAGGCTCCCATCCATCATCTCTCAATTTTTGCAATAGACTTTTAACAAAAAAACGCCGCCTAATAGTTATGCACTTAGGCCCCCCTCTCCTCCGAACCGGTCTCGGTGAACCAGTCATCATCCACCTCCGCACAACGCACGAACCGCTAATCACGGGATCAATCACGGTGCCGCAAAAAAAACTTCGCCTCCATCATGATCCAAGCAGGCTGCGCGGCGGTGCTAGACAGGCATTCCGGCGGCGCTAGGCAGCGATCTGGGCATGACTGCAGGAGGCGCGTCCTCCATTCCAATACGCGGTGACAACATACTAGTGCTACCCGCGCGGCAGCAGGGTGGTACTGAAGAACCATGAAAAATAGACAAGTTCAAGAAATTTATTTGATCATTTGAACGATGTTAGTAAAACTAACATGGGCAAATTGCAATTACAACACGGAAACAATCCAGCTGAACTATGGCCAACAATTGCACCAAAAGAGCACAGGCAAGGCAAGCAAAACAAGTATGGCTTGCTTCTTATCAAACACCACAGCAGCTGTCTCCCCGTATTGGTGGCCATCAGAGCTCGTGCAACCCCAACACTCGCGAGGCGACATAGTCATCACGATGGAGTGGTCACCAGCAGGCCGGACTGGGCGGCGCCATCAGCCCACCACCATGACCGAGGCCTTCCATGCCTAGCAGAAGGCAGGCAGGAGCAGCGCAATAAGCACGGTGGAGTGTGGGAGGCGCATCCAGCGGGGACGGGGCGGCCAGCGGGGGCGGCGGGCCAGTGCGGCCGGCGGCGGCACACAACATTATTTAGAGACTCTTCTTCTACATGGCAATAACTTGTCTGGGGACATTCCAAACTGGCTATTTACAAAGGGATCAACTCTGGTTACCCTAGGTCTTGGAAACAACTCTTTCACTGGATCTGTTGGTACCTACAAACATCTCTACAAGACATCGATATATCCATGAACCAGATTGTAGGTCAGCTGCCGGCCAATATCAGCTCTGTGTTTCCATCTCTGAGAAGAATAGTTGTTTCCAACACCAAATTCTCTGGTGAAATACCCAAGTCATTGTGCCAAATCAATACCATAAATACTCTAATCCTGACGGACAATAGCTTTTCTGGTGAAATGCCAACTTGCTTGTTCACTGACCTCCCAGGTTTATATTACTCCATCCGTTCCAAATTAGATGACTTCAATTTGTCTACATGCGGATGTATCTAGACATGTTACATGTATAGGTACATCCATATGTGTACGAATGGAAAGTCATCTAATTTAGAACAGAGTGAGTACTTGAAGGTCACAAACAACCAACTCAGTGGTCCAATATTTGGCGGGAGGAAGAACTTGACCGTTAGTTCGTTCTATCTGTATCTAGGAGGCAACAAGTTTGAAGGAGCATTGCCTCGGATGTTGTCAGGGGATCATCTATGGGTAATTGACTTGCATGACAACAAGCTCACGGGTGAACTTGATGCTTACTCCTAGAACCTCCCTCAGTTGCGACTCTTGGATGTTCCAAGAATTACATGACCGGAGAAATCCACCCACAAATATGTGATCTACCAAGCATCGAATTCTTGAACCTATGGAACAACCTCTTCACCGGTCCCATAAGGAGGTGTAACAACAAGTCATTGGAGTCTCTCGACATATCGATGAACTCGTTGTCGGGAGATGTTTCATGGGAAAATTTCAACACGCCAAATCTCTTCAACTTGGATGTCGTGGACAACATGCTCACGGGTAACCTCAGTTGGGTGCATCATTTCCAACAGATCAGTGTGCTTTCCCTCGGGTACAACGCGTTCCATGGACAAATCCCTTCGAGCCTATGTGAGTTGAGGTATCTAAGAATAATTGACCTCTCACATAACAAGCTCTCCGGCCCAGTGCCACCGTGTGTCGGTGCCATCTCCTTCAATGATACCCTAGCAAACTTTGATGGTGTAGGCAGCGTTCCTGAACAATCCCAGGGGGGCTTTACCTTCGGCACCAAGGGGATCCATTTGGCGTACTGTAACACCCCGAAAATTTAAACACACAAAATTTCACATAAAAGATTGTACTCCCTCCGTTCGGAAAAGGATGTCACAAAAATGAACTATAGATAGACCATTTTTGTGACATCCTTTTCCGAACGGAGGGAGTAGTAATCAAATTTGTGTCAATTTTGTCGTCTAAAAAATAAATCACTGAACTACATTTAAATCAAGATAAGAAACTTGAGAATTTTCAAAAAAAAAAAAAAAAATCTTGCTCGAGTATTTGTTTCTTTGGTAAATATTTCATTTGACTTCCTGGTGTTTGAATTTGTTTTCAATTCGAATTCAAAATCAAAATTCTATTCCTCAACAATTACAAAAAATATTCAAACTCCTTCTCTCCTCTCTTGCCCTGGGCCGAAACTCACTTTTCCATCGCCATCTTTTACCCCCGGCCGGCCCAGCCCATCTTTTCTATCTTTCCTCGTTTTCCCGACATGGGCCACCTCCTCTCTCATTTTTCTCCAGCCCAGCTTAGCCCATCACGGCCCGTTGGCCCAGCCGACCACGTGCTTGTCTTCTTCCTCGGTAGGAAGCGAGCGCACGACGCCGGCAGAGCCGCCGTGCTCCACCCGCCCTTTCTCCTCTCTCTCACTCTGTTGCCAGCTCAGAAGCTCCCCCTGTGGCCATCCCTCACCCGTTTCAACGTTCCGAAGTCAGCGCCGCAAGAAGAACCGAGACGGCGCCGCAACCCATTTAATACTCCGGCGTAGGTCGGCCGGGAAATTCGCTCTCATGAGCTCGCCGCCGACCTGCCCAGCTGCCAACGCGTCGCCGTACGGAGTCTTACAAGCCGCTGCACGCCGACGAAGCCCCCAACCACCTTATCCCGCCGGCATTCAATGCCGAGCTTGAAATATCGCCGCCGGCGATATTTTGGCGGAGACCCGCCTCTCCCGGGCTATAAATAGCCCGGAGACGTCCCTTCTACCTCCGCACATCCACCCGAGCCTCCCATTGCCACCAATTCGACCTCAATTCGTCGAATTTCCCCGCGCCCCCTTTCCTTCCCCAACTCCGGCCGCCGCCAAATTCGTCGCCGCCGGTAAGTAATTCCCCCATTCTTCTCCACCCAACAGCTTCCCCTGGCCACCCTCTTTACCGGCGGGCTCCCTCCATCCAAGCCACGCGTACAATAGGAAACCCCGAGTTCCCGCGATCCTCCCTGAGCCGAGAATCCGAGCTGAAAGCCACCCGAACGCCGTTTCACTGAGCGCCGCCGTCCTCGCCGCACCTGGCGAGCTCGTGCCGCCGCTCGCACCCCCCCGCCGGTGACCCGGACACCCCACTGGCTTCGCCGAGCTACGCCCAGACCCACTCCACGTTCATACCTAGCCCCGTGCCACGGAGGCGCCAACCGGCGAGCTCCACGGCGAGCTCAAGCCACGCGCGCGCCACGGCCATGGGCAGGGCCGAACTCACTGGCCCCATTCGTGGACTTGGTCCACGTGAGCCAGCGACTCAGCCCACCTCCTGGTCCACGGACCAGTAGACCCGGTCCACAGCACACTCCTAGCCCCACCTGTCAGCCACTGGCCACGTGCACACAGCCTCACAGTCTGGACCCACATGTCAGCCTCACACACGCAATTGAAATTACTAGATCCACCCCAGAGTGCACACATAAGTCTAAATAGAGCCTTTCCCTTTGGTAGAAAAATTAGGAAAAATCCTTAAAAATACTATGTGAACCCTAGAACATTTCCATTCTTTCAAATAGTTCCGACAAATAACTTTAGCAAGTAAATTAATCCAATCCTTGGATTAATTTAGTAATTCCTTCATAATTCATATCTCGCACATCCTGATTTCAAATCAAATGATTCCTTCACCAAAATTCCCCTAATTCGAGTCCTATCCATCCAATCCAGTCCCTTGAATATTTGAGTAGGTTTTCTTGAAAGTTTTTAATTCGAATTTATTTTGAATTCTATTTACAATTTATGAGTTTTATTTAAGTCGTGCATCATTATTAGATATAATATTCTTGCATCCATATCTATAAATCATGATTAGATTGTATAGCAAAGTCATCATGTTTATAAATAAGTTAGGATCTTATTTTAGTAAAGAATAAATTAATATCATAAGATGGCTTAATTAAGTACTTATCACTTAAACAAATGCGAACTAATAAAACTTGTCAATAATACATGTGCAACATAATTAGGCTTATCTTACCTTGGGTGCAAACCCTTAGATCATCATGATTAAGTGAAAATAGATTATCTCTAATAATCTGGACTTCTTTTTATTGAATTATATCACCAAGCTAGTTAATTGAATAGGAGGTTTCTAAATAAACAATAAAAATAATAAAAGATAGTATGGATGCATGCACCGCATGTTAAACATCTATTTAATAAAAGGATAAATATGAAAGTTATTAAGATCATTTACCAGTTAATATGCTAGTGAACTCTTATAATACCGAACCACATGCATCATTCTTAATATTTATACAATCACCTATTCACTAATGATTTAGGGTCATGTATCGTAATTAGACCTTAACTTGTTTCAAATGTGCACCCTTAGATTGAAATCATGATTAGAAATGCTAGTAGGGGGCATAATGTCCACTAATGAACTACACCAAAAGCCTAATTTCAATAGAATGATCATATCTTTTGTTGAAGAAATAGGCTTTCGCCCCGCTATATTAATATAGCAACCACACGGAACAACAAGAAGACCACTGCTGGGGCAAACAGCACAAGCACGCCCAAAAGAAAAGAAAGAGAAAACAAAGCCGACACCGGCGGATCAACGAAAACGAAAATGACTCGCAACCGCTGCGTCCTCTCCGGAGAAGTCCCACCATGAACCTAGCACTCTGAATCACCGCGTACCAAGCAGCACCTCCAAGAAGGAAAGCGGCGATGACGACACTACTGCCCGGACAAGTCCTAGGGTTTCCCCCGGTACGCTCCGAGGAGTGGGGAAGGGGTACACCGACGCCCTTCAGGAAGGAAGGGTGGCACTCAAGCGTCACCACGTCGGTGCCAAACGGCAAGGATTTCTCCCGACCCCCAAAAAACCACCTCACGGACAATCCGTTGCGCTCCACCCATCAAGCCATCCACCAACAGACGCCACCACGGTCTTGCAGTCACCAACGTCGTCTCACCATGGCCAACGTAGCAAGGCCGGCCAGCCCAAGACGAAACAGCTGTAGACAGTGTCCGACAAGATCACAACCACGCGGGAGGGAACATCCTCCACCGTCATAGACGGTAGCCGACCGGACGCCACGACAAGAGCACACCGAACCATTGGAGCCGGAGGGCGGCAGCGGCGCAGCCACCTGGAGGACGTCCTCCACCGCCATCGGCGGGTGCCGACCGGACACGGCAGCAGAGACACACCAGGCCGAGCAGGCCCGGCCGAGCCCGGGGCTCGTAAAGTCCCCGCCGCTATGCTGCTGCACGTAGGCCGCCACCACCGCTACCCTCAAAATCTGCCCATAGGTTCAGCCGGACCCAAACAGGCCCGTGAAGCTCCCGTCACCACGTTGCAGCAAGGGTGGCGTCATCGCTGTCATCTCCGTCACGAGCCGCTCAGCAGACCAACCGGAGGCAAAACGAGGCAGACCTGCCCTAACCCAGATCGGGCCCGAAGGGCCCAGATCTGGGCCTGCAGGGCTGGAGCACCGCCGCCGCTGCCCTAGCCACCAACGGCAGCACCACCACCACCTTAGTCATCCGTGCTACGCCGGAAGAGCTCCGCCGCCGCGCCGGGCCGTCGCCGCCGAGACGCACCGCCTGGTTCAGGGCTGCCCCGCGCCGTCCCTGTGCCAGGAGGGGAAAAGCAGAGCTCCGCCGCCACCGGCGCCGCCCGGCGAGGGGCCGCGCAGCACGCCGGCGGCGGCGGGAGGGAGGAGGGAAGGGGGAGGCTGGGGGCGGAGCAGGAGGGCGCGGCCCGGCCGCCGCGCGGGGGCGGCGCGGGTCGCGGGAGGATGGGCTTTCTTTTGTTAGGTTCGCGGTGATATCTTTTGTTAGTACTTAATTAACTCCTTAGCCTTGAATAAAGTATTGCCAACACATACAAGAACGCATACACTAGCTTAGGTTATAAACTCGGCAAAGTGAAACTAATCCTCGGATCTAGGAGTATCTCATGCCAAGATCGTGGTTGCGTTCTCACTTAGTATCCAAGGTTTAATACCATGCACTTATAGTTCAATCATTTTATTAATCACCATGCCTTGCATCATTCGCTCTTGTTCGGAAGTTCTTTGCATTTGGATTTGCTTTTCGAGTCGAAGATTGTCCCTTTGATTGAGCGCTTATCGACGATAACCTACGTAGGACTCACTACCGGAAATCCATTATTTGCCGTGCATCCAAACCGCACGGCAAAGGCCACACGGCACAACTCACGTCGGCAAAGGCTCTTTGCCGTGTGTTTTTCGGCATATACACGGCAAAGAATTTGCCGTGTGTTTTTCCCACCACACAGCAAAGTAAAGCAGGTTGACGGCAGTAGCGTAGCTGACGGTGATCAAATCTTTGTCGTGTGTCCAGGCACAAAACACCGGCAAAGTCTTGCTCCTTTGCCGTGTGTGCAGTCACAAAATACATGGCAAAGCCTTACTCCTTCACCGTGTACCTGGAGAAAAGGACATACCCAGGTTGACCGATGAGCTTTCTTTGCCGTGTGTAAAGCTATAATTTTTTCATTTTTCTTCCTACTTTTGCTTAATCCCTGCATTTAAACAAACAAACAAACAATATATACTATTTCACAGAAATTTTACTGGACTCACAAATATATGAGAAAATATAATCCAAATATGTTTTCATAACAAATAATTCGACAATACGATAATACACATGAGCGGGCATCATGCACAAGATCCATAACAACAAATAGTTTAACAAGTTCCATAGAGGTCATAATAAAAGTTCCACATACAAGACCATAGCAAGTTCGAAGGCGTCGCTGCCAAATCCTCGTGTCGATGCCGTCGTGTGCAGCAGCGTGTCAATGTCGCCACAGCAGCCCGTGTCGATGTCGTCGCCGTCGCCGCAGCCGCGTGTCAAAGGCGTCGCTGCCAAAGCCTCGTGTCGATGCCGTCGTGTGCAGCAGCGTGTCGATGTCGTCGTCGTTGCTGACTTGTGTCCATGTCGTCCTCATCGTTGTTATCGTTGCCGCCCTTTGTCGATGTCATTGTCATCATCGTCGTCGCCGCAGCCCTACACAGCAACAAGAAACTTTACACAGCTGGCCATAGCTAAGAACATAAGTACCCAAAACATCTCATAAAGATAGCTTTCATCTACATCATTTGTTCTCCATTTTTCTCAACAAGCATATGCATAAAAGGGACAGAGTTCTGGAGAATGTACAAATGTGTCAAGTAGTTTACTGAAGCCAGCTAATTCAGGTCATGGTGATGGATTGAAACCTTTATTCACTGCTAGTTTAGTGTGACACTTGATAAATAAAGAAATCAAGAGCACGAGGGGGAAGCAGGAGACTAGTACCACATGAGCAAGCTGCAGTTATGGTGACGGCACAACCGTCAAGCATAACTATCCAGCCAGAAAGGAAGCCGAAAAAGCAGAACGCCATGACAAGAGCTTCTTTGTTCATTGTCCTATCGCTTCCTTATGGCAAAGCATGGCTTTGCTATTCCTGGATTTACAAATTGAACACCATTAGTGTCAGATCAAGCACAAGATACTAAAGAAGCAAACACAATCACGTGTCATGTGCTCCAACATGTTAGGATCGGTACCATAAATAACTTACGATTCTGTAATTGAGATGTACTACGATTGAACCAGTGTCAAGCAAGCTAGCATACTGATGTACCAAAAACTGCAGTAATAGTAGATTAATAACAGGCTGGACACTTGGAAAATTTACACTAGTAGATTAATAACCAATGTCAAGCAAGATCATCACAATACAATTATAAATTGCATCAGAGCTTGCAAGATCTTTGCACCAATCCAAGCTATAATACTTAGTAAAATCTCTAGCACTAGTAGCACCCAAACTACAGCAAGATCTGGGCGTACAGCAGCTACTATATGCACAAGGTTGACTGTAAGGTCCATAATGTAACAAGGGAAGAAAGAACAGCCCACATCGATGGAACTATCAACATTAGGTTCAGAACTTTGATCACAAAATAAGCAGCAATATTCAGTATAAAATTCAGCTACAAAATTCTTCATATTACCAGCAGCAAAATTGAGTACAAAAATAGCAGTAGCACTATACATCTCCGTTCTAAACAAGAGCAGCACCATACTAGCAGTAGCACTACACATCTACGTTCTGAACAAGAGCAGCACCATACTAGCAGTAGCACTACACAGAATTCAGTCTTGATTCACGTACACCATACTAGCAGTAGCACTACACCGAATTCAGGGAGCAAAACGTCCACCACCAGAGATCCAATCAGTCTTGACATCACTACACAACCACCACCGAAAAAGGAGAAGAACCGTACCTGTGTTGGAGGGGGTGGCGACCTTGAGGAGTTGCTCGCGTCGCCAGCGTCACGGAGGTGGATGGGGAGCGGCAGCGAGATGTCCAGGTCCACCCCGACGACAAAGGCGCCTTCCTCTTGCTGCTTGGCTGCGTCGGCGGCAGGGGCACGACGCCGGCGGTCTTCTCGACGAGGTCGGTGAGGGAGAGCTCGTAGTCGGACTCGGCGGCAGCATCCCGAGCATCTCGTCCCGCCTCCGCGCGATCTCCCGCGCCCTCACGGAGGTCGACCTGTCTGCAAGCTGAGGGCTCATCCCCGCCACCCACAGGCTCCCCGCCGGCAGCGGGCGCTCAACCGCGACCTGCGCCAACGCGACAACGCCCCGCGGGCGAGCGCAGCGCACCACCGCGCGGCGACCCCATCGATCGGTCCACCTCCTATCTGCGCGAGAGGGGTCGTTGACTTGCTTCTCGTGCCGGCGCGAGGCGGAGGAGCCGGAGCTGCGGCGAGATGCGTTGGGCGAGGATGGCGGCGGGGACGAGGGACGGTGCTCCTGGGCGTGGAGGAGGATGGGGCGGGCGTGGAGGTGGTTGGATCGGGAGGATAAGGAAGAAACAGAGGGGAGGTATGGTTGGATCGGGAGGACAAGGAGAAGAGAGACGGCGCGACGCGCGCGGTCGATGCCTTGGTTCGTTTGCCGTGCGTTTTGGTGGAAGGCACGGCAAAAACACCTTTGCCGAGCGTGTTTGCGAGGAACACTCGGCAAAGATATATTTGCCGTGTGTTTTACCAAACACGGCAAAGATCTGATTTTTTTAATTTCTTTATAACTTTATTAAGGCAAGAATAAAGACTGGCTTTCAAATTCAACCTAGCAAGAGCTAGGGCCACATGTAATTTTTCATATCAACTACTACGCATAAAAGGGCTCCATGCCAAACGATTTTATTTTTTGAGCAATTTATCACTTTATTTGATTTTTTTTGAAAAAAGGTCAAAATGGCTACCATGGCTATTCGTCGGAAGGGGTCAAATTTTTTAAAACCATCGACGGTTCTATGACATAATCACTACTTATGTAGCTTAAAATGATTTTTGAAAAAATTTCAGAGCAAACTATCACACACTTGTAGTTCGAATTTGAATTACTTTCGGAAAATCGGTATAAAGTCATTTAAATAGGCGAAATTAGGTAGAAACCGAGAAAAATCCTAATATTTCTGGATTATCCATGAAATATGGTCTACTTTGTGTGAATTCTAGATGGGTGCCATTTTGCACCATACTTTTTGTACTTGCTTCACAAAAAAAGTCCTTTTCGGCACTTAAAAAATAAAAAATAATATTTATAAAAATAATTTGAAAAAACTCAGTTCGGCAACATTGTTGTCCATACCAAAACACACATATGTGTCAAATATGGTGACTTTATCACAAACTATGCCATCAAAGTGGTCATATCTTGGTCGTTTGGCTTGAAACCTATACATGTTTATAGACGATAGACCTTTTTGTGAAGCATTCTTTTAATTTTTTTGTCAAAAATCAAGTTTATTATTTTTGCTATCAACTACTACACATAAAAGTGCTCCATGTCAAAGGATTTCATGTTTTGAGTAATTTTTCACTTTATTTGATTTTTTTGAAAAAATGGTCAAAATGGTCACCATGGCTATTCGTCGAAAGGGGTCGAATTTTTCAAAACCATCGATGGTTCTGTGATGTAATCACTACTTGTGTAACTTAAAATGATTTTTGAAAAAATTTCAGAGCAAACTATCACACACTTGTAGTTCAAATTTGAATTATTTTCGGAAAATCGACATAAAGTCATTTAAATAGACGAAATTAGGTAGACATCGAGAAAAATCCTAATATTTCTGGATTATCCATGAAATATGGTCTACTTTGTGTGAATTCTAGATGGGTGCCATTTCGCACCATACTTTTTGTACTTGCTTCACAAAAAAAGTCCTTTTCGGCACTTAAAAAATAAAAAATAATATTTATAAAAATAATTTGAAAAAACTCAGTTCGGCAACATTGTTGTCTATACCAAAACACACCTATGTGTCAAATATGGGGACTTTATCACAAACTATGCCATAGAAGTGGTCATATCTTGGTCGTTTGGATTGAAACCTATACATGTTTATAAACGATAAACCTTTTTGTGAAGCATTCTTTTGAAAATTTTGTCAAAAATCAAGTTTATTATTTTTGCTATCAACTACTACACATAAAAGTACTCCATGTCAAACGATTTCATTTTTTGAGTAATTTTTCACTTTATTTGATTTTTTTGAAAAAATGGTCAAAATGGTCACCATGGCTATTCGTCGAAAGGGGTCGACTTTTTCAAAACCATCGATGGTTCTGTGATGTAATCACTACTTGTGTAGCTTAAAATGATTTTTGAAAAAAATTCAAAGCAAACTATCACACACTTGTAGTTCAAATTTGAATTACTTTCGGAAAATCGGCATAAAGTCATTTAAATAGACGAAATTAGGTAGAAACCGAGAAAAATCCTTATATTTCTGGATTATCTATGAAATATGGTCTACTTTGTGTGAATTCTAGATGGGTGCCATTTTGCACCATACTTTTTGTACTTACTTCACAAAAAAAGTCCTTTTCGGCACTTAAAAAATGAAAAATAATATTTATAAAAATAATTTGAAAAAACTCAGTTCGGCAACATTGTTGTCCATACCAAAACACACATATGTGTCAAATATGGTGACTTTATCACAAACTATGCCATCAAAGTGGTCATATCTTGGTCGTTTGGCTTGAAACCTATACATGTTTATAGACGATAGACCTTTTTGTGAAGCATTCTTTTAAATTTTTTGTCAAAAATCAAGTTTATTATTTTTGCTATCAACTACTACACATAAAAGTGCTCCATGTCAAAGGATTTCATGTTTTGAGTAATTTTTCACTTTATTTGATTTTTTTGAAAAAATGGTCAAAATGGTCACCATGGCTATTCGTCGAAAGGGGTCGAATTTTTCAAAACCATCGATGGTTCTGTGATGTAATCACTACTTGTGTAACTTAAAATGATTTTTGAAAAAATTTCAGAGCAAACTATCACACACTTGTAGTTCAAATTTGAATTATTTTCGGAAAATCGACATAAAGTCATTTAAATAGACGAAATTAGGTAGACATCGAGAAAAATCCTAATATTTCTGGATTATCCATGAAATATGGTCTACTTTGTGTGAATTCTAGATGGGTGCCATTTCGCACCATACTTTTTGTACTTGCTTCACAAAAAAAGTCCTTTTCGGCACTTAAAAAATAAAAAATAATATTTATAAAAATAATTTGAAAAAACTCAGTTCGGCAACATTGTTGTCTATACCAAAACACACCTATGTGTCAAATATGGGGACTTTATCACAAACTATGCCATAGAAGTGGTCATATCTTGGTCGTTTGGATTGAAACCTATACATGTTTATAAACGATAAACCTTTTTGTGAAGCATTCTTTTGAAAATTTTGTCAAAAATCAAGTTTATTATTTTTGCTATCAACTACTACACATAAAAGTACTCCATGTCAAACGATTTCATTTTTTGAGTAATTTTTCACTTTATTTGATTTTTTTGAAAAAATGGTCAAAATGGTCACCATGGCTATTCGTCGAAAGGGGTCGACTTTTTCAAAACCATCGATGGTTCTGTGATGTAATCACTACTTGTGTAGCTTAAAATGATTTTTGAAAAAAATTCAAAGCAAACTATCACACACTTGTAGTTCAAATTTGAATTACTTTCGGAAAATCGGCATAAAGTCATTTAAATAGACGAAATTAGGTAGAAACCGAGAAAAATCCTTATATTTCTGGATTATCTATGAAATATGGTCTACTTTGTGTGAATTCTAGATGGGTGCCATTTTGCACCATACTTTTTGTACTTACTTCACAAAAAAAGTCCTTTTCGGCACTTAAAAAATGAAAAATAATATTTATAAAAATAATTTGAAAAAACTCAGTTCGGCAATATTGTTGCCCATACCAAAACACACCAATGTGTCAAATATGAAGAATTTATCACAAACTATGCCACGCGAATAGTCATACAGTTGTTACAAGTAGATAAACTAAAGTTAAAAAAACAAAAATTGGTCTTTGCCGTGTTTTGGCACACGGCAAAGATCTTTGCCGTGTGTTGGCACACGGGAAAGATCGATTTTCATTTTTTTAATTTTTTTTGGCAAAGTGCTGCCGTGACCGCGCCGTCCGCTCTTCCGTTTGGCTCCATTTTCTGTGCCGTGTACCTATCTTTGCCGTGTGTTTTGCTTTGTCTTTGCCGTGTGGTTTTCTTTGCCGTGTGTTTTTCTTTGTCTTTGCCGTGTGGTTTTCTTTGCCGTGTGTTTTCCCATGCCTTTGCCGTGTGGTTGTTCTTTGCCGAGAGTTTTACATAGTGTACTCGGCAAAGTCTTTCTTTGCCGTGTTCCGCAACTTTTGACGCACGGCAAACACCTGCCTACACGGCAAATCTGGTTTTTCCCGTAGTGACTAGACGTAGTAGAAGACACGTGTGGAATCCAACAAAGGACCGAAGGAGAACTACAAGAAGAAGAGAAGTTCGAAACTACCCCGAGCAAAGGCAAGTCCTAACGTCTCCTTGGTCATGTTGATCCTATGTTTTGTCACCACAACCCCTAAAGGCCGTATAATCTGACTGCATGCTACTTTGCTACTTTAAAATATTGAGTTAGTTAATGTCCTATACAAGTACTGATAACTACGTCAATTACTTGATTGTTATTGATGTTGATGTCAGTTACTTCCCATATATTGTTAACACCATTTACCTTGATAACCCTAGGATACTCCATCATTAATCTATTATTAATGTTGGATTAATCACCTTGCTACTAGTATGCTTAGGCACTCTATTATCTACTGTTGCTTCACTATTAATTCATGTTTTGCGAAATGTGTGAAAATGTGTGTTTTGGTGATGGGTGTGTAAGGGGAATGTGTGTTAATCAACTAAGGTGTGGTGAAGTGGGTGTTCGGCGTGGGGTGATTATGGTGAAAGTGGAAAAGAGCGTGAAAGGCCATGCAACCTTTGTGGATTAAGTTGGAGATCACCCCTGCCATATAAGGACCGGTTTGTTGTGATTTGACCTAGTAATTCTCGTACGACCACAGAACCTGTTATGGGCAGGACTTACCTTACCTTCTTGATGACTACCGCATGAGCCACTAGGAGGCCAAGTAGGGCAACGGGACTCAGGGACCCTGACCGAGATCCAACGGGGGATAGTACCCGGACGAAAAAGGTCAAGATCCAATGGGGGATAGTACCCAAACGAAAAAGGGATCCTTGAGTGTTCCCGTGGTGGGATTGTGGAGTTTCATCGGATAAGATAGGCAAGCGTTATGTACTCGTTCGCCAAGAGTGCATAGCCTGTGGGTAAAGCATACAACCTCTGCAGAGTGTAAAAATCTATCCGGATAGCCGTCGTCACGGCTAATGATGTGCTATGGTACGAGCTCACAGTAATTAGTCTCAGAATCCTTGAGGTGTGTGTGGGCAGTAGGTGCCCGTGTTTTCGAAATTTCACGGTTGGACATTGGAGGTCTACCCGTTTAAAACTTGGGAACTGGCGGGATGGAAGTATTCTCCCCCAGGGCCAACCCACTTAATTTTGAGTCAATCCTTTTTTTGAAAAAGATTTGCAAAATGCTCACTACACTACAGGAATGGCCGGCTATGCCGACGGCCCTTTGCCGTCGGCACAACCCCTGATGCCGTCGGCACAGACTATGCCGACGGCCACCGTCGGCACAGGGTCGTCGGCATAGGTTCCCGTAGGCACTGACCATCCGGCCGTCGACATAGGTGAAAGCCGTCGGCATAGGCTGTGCCGACAGCCAAAAGAGACCGTCGGCACACAGTTCGTCGGCACAGGGAAGATGGGGCCCACGGCGGCCGACCACGCTGGCAGCCCCTATGCCGACGGCAATGCCGTCGGCACAGGTTGGACAGATGTCACAAAAAAAATCCCGCCGGCCGTCCCTCAGTGGGGACGAGCTGGGAACGGGCTGGGGGCGGGCTGGGCCAGCGCGACAAGGACGGCGGCGTGCCCCGGTGTCCGACGCTGGGAGGACGGCGGCGCTACTCCTGGCTCGCGGTTGCCGGCGCGACGAGGACGGGGAAGGCGAGGGCGCCATCGAGGGATGGGGCGGCCGCGGCGGCAAGAAGCCCTGTGGACGGAGCAGTGGCTGGAGGCGGTCGAGGGCGCCGTGGTCGTCGCGGTTGATGCCACGGCCAGCACAGGCCACGGCCGAGCGGCGGGCAGCAGAGCACTAAAACCGCGACACGGCGAGGTCAAGGACGAGCACGGCGAGGTCGATGACGAGCACGACGAGGTCGATGATGAGCACGGCGAGGTCGACGGCCTGGGAGGAGACCTGCAACCACCACCGCCATTAACCTCCTCCGAGGAGAGGCGTGGCTCCTTGCGGCGTTGGAGGACGACGGCCCTCCGTCGCTCGCATCCGACGCGCCGGCGCCATGAGGCCTCGCGGTGGTGCTGGCGGCATGGTCCGTCCCCATCCTTCGGCTCGATCTAGATCCCGTGGAGGCGGCGCATGGGACACATCAGGGGTGGCGACAGAGAAGAGGTAGAAGGAGAGAGCGGGGGTGGGCTTCTGGCTGGAGGTGTGGGGGACGGTGGTGGGCTGCTGGCCGGCGGCGAGAGGCAGCAGGGCCGCGAGCGGAGAGAGAGATGCAGCAGGGGATTTCGTGCGGAGAGAGAGGCAGCAGCGGTGGGTCACGGGAGGTGGGTGGGTTATTTTCTTTTATTCCTTCTTCCTCGCTTTCCGTGCAGATCTGGTGGGTGTGGTTTGTGTTTCTTCTCAGTGATTCTTGGACGTTGGATCTGGATCAAAGCTTAGATTGGAGGCTGATCAGTGGTAGTTGGTTTCCTCTCTTCTGATTGGCTTATTATTTCCAGAGAGCCGGTACTCAGCATTTTTGTGAACCAACTATATAAACACGCTTATATTTGTGAAGCGGCTAATCTTTTAAAAATACTAGGCCATATTGTGTGTACATAAAATGACTCCATGCTAAAGGATTTCATTTTTTGAGTATTTTTTCACTTTCTTTTATTTTGTTGAACAAACGGTCAAAATGGCCGTCATGCCTATTCATCCAAAGGGGTCGCATTTTTCAAAACTGTCAATGGTTCTGTGATATAACCACTACTGGTGTATCTTAAAATGATTTTTGTAAAAATTTCAGAGCAAACTATCACACACTTATACATGTCTATAGGGTGGGGTTCCGACGCTCCGGGGCCTCGCTAAACCCTGAATCCGCTGGAAAAACCCTAACGTTTTCGTCTACCCCCATAGACGTGCGTCGAAAGGGGGTAGGCCAGTGGACTTTTTTGCTTGGTTGTGTTAGGTTAGGCCATAGGAACATGAGAAACCAAAGTCTACCCCAAATCAACACAAGATTCCATCCGGTTCGTCCGAAAGGGGAGTTTTCACCTCTAAGTGCAGAAACTCACTAGAGAGAAAGTCAAGTCGGTGAAACCGGTCACACCTAGGAGTAGGATCTTGCACATTTACAACACCCAACACACTTGTATACATATGGTATGGCACAACCTAGGTTTGAGTGGGGTTCCGATGCTCCGGGGCCCCGCTTCGGCGAAACCCTGAATCCGCTGGAAAAACCCTAACGTTTTCGTCTACCCCCATAGACGTGCGTCGGAAGGGGGTAGGCCAGTGTACTTTTTTGCTTGGTTGTGTTAGGTTAGGACATAGGAACACGAGAAACCAAAGTCTACCCCAAATCAACACAAGATTCCATCTGGTTCGTCCGAAAGGGGAGTTTTCACCTCTAAGTGCAGAAACTCACTAGAGAGAAAGTCAAGTCGGTGAAACCGGTCACACCTAGGAGTAGGATCTTGCACATTTAGAACACCCAACACACTTGTATACATATGGTATGGCACAACCTAGGTTTGGGTGGGGTTCCGACGCTCCGGGGCCCCGCTTCGGCGAAACCCTGAATCCGCTGGAAAAACCCTAACGTTTTCGTCTACCCCCATAGACGTGCGTCGAAAGGGGGTAGGCCAGTGGACTTTTTTGCTTGGTTGTGTTAGGTTAGGCCATAGGAACATGAGAAACCAAAGTCTACCCCAAATCAACACAAGATTCCATCTGGTTCGTCCGAAAGGGGAGTTTTCACCTCTAAGTGCAGAAACTCACTAGAGAGAAAGTGAAGTCGGTGAAGCCGGTCACACCTAGGAGTAGAATATTGCACATTTACAACACCCAACACACTTGTATACGTATGGTATGGCACAACCTAGGTTTGGGTGGGGTTCCGACGCTCCGGGGACTCGCTAAACCCTGAATCCGCTGGAAAAACCCTAACGTTTTCTCCCAGCGCTTGTGAGCCGTTGGATCAGCGGTGTGTTTCTTTCGAGCGCTTGTGAGCCGTTGGATCAGCGGTGTGTGTTTCTTTCAGGGCTTGTGAGCTGTAGTATGCCCAATCAGGAAGAAGCACACGGATCGTGTGTTTCCTCCCAGCGCTTGTGAGCCGTTGGATCAGCGGTGTGTTTCTTTCGAGCGCTTGTGAGCCGTTGGATCAGCGGTGTGTGTTTCTTTCAGGGCTTGTGAGCTGTAGTATGCCCAATCAGGAAGAAGCACACGGATCGTGTGTTTCCTCCCAGCGCTTGTGAGCCGTTGGATCAGCGGTGTGTTTCTTTCGCTTGATCCAACGGCTCCCAAGCTCTCGAAGGAAACACACGATCCGCGTACTTGTTCCTGATTGGCTAGCTGGAGGGAGTCACTCGGAGAGGCGGGTCTATATATAGCCCACCTCCTCAGACAGGTTACTCACTCACACAAAACATTCCAGCGTCACTCGAGAGGCATCTTTGGGCAACCAGCGGCAAGACGTCTCTGATGACCTGCGACCGTTCCAAACGGTTGCAGATCATCAGAGACGTCTTGCCGGACGGTTGCAAACCATCAGAGACGTCTTGCCGCTCCGTGGATACAAAGCATTCGGATTCCCTTCAGTTCGTCGACGAATACAAAGCATTCGGATTCCCGTCATACAGCCCAACGGTGCATTTGATATGCAGGCACTCACGAGCCACCGTTGGGCTGTATGACGGGCTAACCGTGTGTTTTGTTCTATCTACAAATCCTTCAGTTCATCCCGACGGTCCTGTCTTCTCGGCCTATAACATTCCCAACACTTGTTCTATTTGTATGTGAGACATATTCATATTTATGTTTGTATGACACATATTATCTACGTACGAGACATATTATTATCTATGTACCAGACTTATATCTTAGTTGCTACTACTCTGTTTCGATTAATGATGATGATGGGTGACTACTTTTCGCATTGATATTAAACAAACCATGCAAATTACATTGACAACATAAATTACACAGACAACAAAATATCGGTAGTAGCGAAAACACAACATAAATTGAAGATACATGGTACTCTGCAAATTAGAAAAAGAAAATTCATCTACCATCGACGCAGCCTCCCGCATCACTCTTGCCTTTCGACGACGCAACACCCTTGTCCTTCGACGACGCCGCACCCTTGCCCTTCGACGACGCCGCACCCTTACCCTTCGACGACGCCGCACCCTTGCCCTTCGACGCCACCGCCGCTGTTGCAGCTTTCTTGCTCGCTTCAGTCGGCATGAAGATATCATCTTCATCCTCGCTCTCCTCGACCCATAAAATTGGTGCACGAAAAGCACGCAACATATCTGCTTCACTCCTATATGTTAGTTTCTTCTTCTGCCACCTAGCATACAGCCTCACAACATATCCTCGCTCTCTTCTGCCACCTACGACATGTTCGAGTGAGTGGACTATGCTTACCAACTCGACATCTCCTCCCGGGGTTTTTATAGAACGAGCACAGAGCAATTGGCGGGAGAAAAAGGCGGGGAGCAAAGCTGGCGGGAAAATAAAAAGCAGGAGCAAAGCAGGCGGGAAAATAAAAGGCGGGAGCAAAGCTGGCGGGAAAAGGCGGGAGATACAATGGCGGGAAAAAAAGGCGGGAAAGAACTTGGCGGGAGAGAAGATGCATGGCGGGAAAAAAGGGTGGGAACGATTTTGGCGGGAGATACGATGCGTGGAAAAATCGGCAGAAAAAACCACGGTGGAGACAAGATTCCGGATTCTGAGAGACAAGATTCGCGTCATCATTTTATGTGGGTGGAGACCGCTACTCGGTGTAGCAAATACATAAAAATGAATAAAAACATATTAAAACTATTAAATTTAATTTATAGGTAGAAATAAATGCATAAAATTGAAGATTATAAAAAAACATTGACCTTTTGCCGACGGCAAGGCCGTCGGCATATCTGGGAGCATAAAATGAAGAGAGTAAAATAAAAATTAAAACTAATTTTACTTTCGCCGACGGCATTGCCGTCGGCTTAGGTTATGCTGTAATTTCTCGATTTACCTTTGCCGACGGCAAACTTATAGCCGACGGTAGCCGTCGGCGTAGGTCAGCTATGCCGACGGCATTTTCTTTGCCGACGGTTGTATGTGCGGGCTGGCCTCGACTGGTCCTATGCCGACGGCCCCGACAAAAAGCCGTTGGCTAATGTTTTGGCCGTCGGCATAGGCCGGCTGTGCCGTAGTGCTAATAGAAAACCACTGCATAAAACCGCTTTCCGCTAAAACTCAGCCTATAGCCTAACCTTGACTACAACGAAATGCATCTAATAATCCCCTTGCTGTGTTAGGGCTTGCTGAGTACCTTCCGTACTCAACCTTGCTTAATTATTCAGAAGAAGACGGAGCTGAGATCTACGAAGATAGTGGCGACAAGTAGGATTTCCGTTCTGCACCCAACAAGATGCCTGTAGGAAGGGCCGAAGCTCGCTCCCCGCGTTGATGTTGGTGGCTAGTCTACTAGCCCAGTTTTGGTATTGTAACTAGTACCTGTATTGTAAACTATACTTTATAATAATAATATTCGCAGCTTGGTACTGGTATTCTTTGTATGTGCGTATCAACTACTGATCCAGGGATTGATACGGTAAGCACAGTGCGTCCCAGAAATGGGGTGCCACACGTACAATCCTATGGATAACGGCTTGATGTCCGGCATAGATCTTTCCGGGAACATGTTGTCAGGGGTGATCCCCTAAGAGATCGGGGGGCTCAACTATGGCAAGTCCCTTAACCTCTCCCACAACGCATTGACTGGCCCCATCCCGGCCAGCCTCTCCAACATGAGTGAGGTGGAGAGCCTGGACCTATCCCACAACGAGCTCACTGGGGCGATACCGCCAGAGCTCACCCGGTTGTGGTCTCTGGCTGTGTTCTCAGTTGCGTACAACCGCCTATCCGGTTGTGTACCGATCTCAGGCCAGTTTGCCACCTTCAACACGCTCAGCTATGAGGGGAACAACCAGTTGGAGATGCAGTGCTCGTCTTCTCCAACAGGTTTAAAGCAAGGCCATGTCCCACCAAACAATGAGATGGTGGTAGATGCTGGCCCCTATGCGGTCGGCGCTGCATCGTTCGTGTTGATGTTCTGGGTCACGATTGCCTTCTCGTTCTGCCATTCGACAGGGCGGCGGATGATTCTGAAATTGTAGCTCTGCATCGAGGATCGATGCTGTTCATATATGCTTGCTTGCATGTCATACTTAATTTAATTTTGTTGGTGCGGTCCCACCGGTGTATGCTTCCACGTAAACTTATTAGCTATAATAAAAGTTTTGGTTCCCTTTCCATACATACATGGTTTTGCAAGTTCTATTGTTTAGAAGTAAAACTACGCTGCTCTGTGATCTGATAGCTTCGGTCACAATAATTGTTGATCGTTGGCATCTCCTTTTTGTACTCCCTCCGTTCCATAATTATCGTAGCTCCATCGCAACAACACTGTACATGCTCCATCGCAGCTGCTTAGACCAACTCCAGCAGGGCGCCCGTCCGTATCCGAAAAGTAGCCGGCTCCGGGCATGGGTCCTACCAGATAGGGAGGCCGCGAGTCCAGCAGAGGCTCCGACTTCGGGTTTTACAGGGCCAAGCCATTGACCGCACACCTTTTCTTCTTCCTCCAACTCGTCCGCCTCCGCTCCTCTCGTAAGACTCTGGTCCTCTCGCTCACCGGCTCCCAGATCCCCTCGCCCTCGCCGGGGCAGAACCCCTGCACGTCGGCGCGACCGCAGCGCCGCCAGGCCACTCCATGCGCTCCATCCGCGGATGACTCGGACATCGAGGACCTCAGCGAGCTTGCCGCCACTGCCGGGCCCGCGCACCCCGCGGTCACCGAGTTGCACGACCTGTCGCGGGACTTCTCCAACTACTGCAAAAGAACCTTAGCCATCCAATCTTATATGGATGGCTTAGATCCTATATGCGCAGCATGCGCACCCAACCAGCATGCACATCGGATACGGACTCTAATTTTATTTGGTTAGCTCTCGTACTATTGTATGCTTTCATGTAAACTTATTACCTATAATAAAAAAATTGGTTCCATTTCCAGACAATTTTTATATATAGTTTTGCATGTTTTATTTTTCAGAAGCGAAATATGATCCTGCTATGTGCTGCATGCATGCTGCAATATATATGTACTATTGTGTAGTTACAATATTATTGTATTGATAGAGACCACACAGTTGGCATTGATGTTATTAATAAAAAAAATCCAGCTGCTAAACGATGAACACCTGCATGCATGGTTCCCGTCTGTAAGCTTTGACATATACAAAGTCCGACAAGTAGTTTTGTCTAAAGTTTACAGCCAATCCCCTTTAACCATGTGCTATACATATGGTTAACAGCTAAAGCAAAAGTGATGTGAAGAATCCTACAAAGAAAGCTAGTAGTAAATGAGACAAAAAACAGATATTGGAGTTTCATCGGCGCTACAAAAGCTACATTTTCTACAACTATTCGAATTAATTTCGTCTCGCTAGATACGTTTAGTTAACACTAATCCCTTGTGTTGGTACATATATACCACCGCTTTGTTAATCGGCGATGAGCCGATGAGTAGATGACTTAACTAAAACTAACCATTAATTCTGACGTTGGTTCCATGTATTTGAACACATCCTCGTTGTCACCCAGTTGTACATATATGCATTATTCTATTACGGAATCTTGCGGTTAAACTAGATATATGGACTACTCAAAACTAGTTATTGGACCCGACCTGCTACTTGTATTGTTAATTAAGCATCCGTAGATCTTGTCCATGTGTCAATGTCGACCTAGCTACGGAGTATCGTCATTGATGGTTCATTTGCTAATGCAAGTGGGACTGGGGCTTTGCCCTGTTATTGTAAAAAATATATGCAGCGGCCAAACTGATAGCCATCCGGCATGCCAAACTGCCCGTCACTTGTTCATGTGACATCACTTTTCCTGTTTTTAGTCTTGAGCCAGCTGGTCATTACAGCCACGTCCGTCCGGATCTTGTGACCTGTGATAACGGAATGCATTATACGCGTGCGCACACACGAGTCATTACAAGTTCTGTTCGCGTTCGGTCTAGGATGGGTTCGTCTTGGTGGAGACGAGGACGACTGGTGCTACTGGTCATCCTGTGCTCAAAACTAGTTATTGGACAAGACCTGCTACCTGTATTATATTGTTAAGCATATGTATCGAAAGCTCCATATTGCCGAATTGGTCGACAAAGCTATCACTGACGGTTCACTCTCATTTAAATAGGCAGCGGCGGCTAAACTGATAGCCTAGCCCATCTGCCATGACAAGGCTTGTCCTGTTTTTTATTTTTCATTCTTTTGTTTGAGCCAGCTGCTGCCCAATACATACAGCCACGTCCGGTTCTTGCGGACACACGAGTCATAATAAGTTCTCGATCTGTTCGGTCCAGGATGGGTTCGTCTTGGTGGAGACGACGATTGGTAGTAGTGCTACTTATCCTGTGCATGTTGCTTCCCTTCTCGTGGGGCTGCTTCTCGGAGGAGCGGGCGGCGCTCATGGAAATCCGCGCATCTCTGGTGAGGGTGAACTCCGCCTCCATGGGGTGAGGCCGGCGACGACTGCTGCTCGTGGAAGCATGTGAGGTGCAGCAACGCGACTCGCCGAGTCTCCCACCTCAACCTCTCCGAGGTACATGCCGCCCCCAACAACCCCGGGGTTCTTCCGGCCTGGACCTGGAGCCTCGACACCACCATCTTCGCCGTGTTTCCTGAGCTTCAGTTCCTAGACCTGTCAAGCAACAGACCCATGGCTCTGCTTAGCTTCGACGGTATGTATGTACAGTGTCCCTATACTCTCTAGCATTTGCAACGATACAATTCGTCCCATTATTGCCTTATCTTGATTACTATTTGCCTTTTGTTTACATTTTTGGTTGAAGCTAGCAATAGTAGAAAATGTGTGCAAGATCCCCTGATACAAACTTCTTTTGCAGGACTCAAAAATCTTAGCAGCCTACGAGAATTAAACCTGAGTTCCAACAGTATCAGTGGAAACCTCCCATCATTCCTTTTTTCACTACCACAAATTGAGCTCCTTGACCTATCACAAAATATGTTTGAAGGACCTATTCCCATAAGTCCATCTTCAAACCTTTCCTTGTCTCTCAAGAGCCTTCGACTATCCAACAATAACTTGTCTGGGGGCATGCCAAATTGGCTATTTACAAAGGGGTCAACTCTAGTTAACCTGAATCTCCGAAACAACTCTCTCACTGGATCTCTAGACCCAATCAAGTACCCTCAAACATCTCTACAATACATCGATATATCCATGAATCATATTGTAGGCCAGCTGCCGGCCAACATCAGCTTGGTGTTTCCTAGTATGATCAGTATAGATGTTTCCAACAACAACTTCTCTGGAGAAATACCCATGTCATTGTGCCATATCAGTGTGACACAAAGTTTGCAGCTGTCATACAACAAGTTTTCTGGTGAAATGCCAGCTTGTTTGTTCACAGACCTTCCAAATCTACAGATCTTGAGGGTTGCAAACAATCAACTTGGTGGTCCAATACTTGGCGGGAGGAGCAACTTGTCCATTGGCTTTGCAATGAATCTAGGCGGCAACAACTTTGAAGGAGAACTACCTCGTAATCTGTCAGGAAATCTATTGATTATCGAGTTGTATGAGAATAAGCTGACTGGTGAACTTGATGTTTCCTCTTGGAACCTCTCTTCATTGGAACTCCTTAATGTTGCTGGAAATTACATGACGGGAGAAATCCATCCACAAATATGTGATCTACAAAGCATCGCGTACTTGGACCTATCGAACAACCGCTTCACCGGTCCCATAATAAGGAGCTGTAACAACACCTCGCTGATGTCTCTCAACATCTCGATGAACTCGTTGTCAGGAGATGTTTCATGGGAGCATTTCAACATGTCAAATCTCGTCTACCTGGACGTTCGGCACAACATGCTCACGGGGAACCTCTATTGGGTGCGTCATCTCCCCATGATAAGAGTGCTCTCCCTCGAGTACAACAAATTCCATGGACAGATCCCTCCGAGCCTTTGTGAGCTGAGGTTACTGAGGATAATCGACCTCTCGCACAACAAGCTCTCTGGCCCGGTGCCACCATGCCTCGGTGCCATGCCCTTCAATGATACTTCAGCATTCATAATCTTCCAGCAAGTTTTCAGAGTCCACTACACGGTTACCTTGGAACCCGAGTGGAGCTTCACCTTCACGACCAAGGGGATGCAACTGACGTATGGCCCTAGTAATGTCGGCTTGATGTCGGGCATAGATCTGTCTGGAAACTTGCTTTCAGGGGAGATCCCCTGGGAGCTTGGGAAGCTCAGCCATCTCAAATTCTTGAACCTCTCCTGCAACGCCTTGGTTGGCCCTATCCCGATGAGCCTCGCCAACATGAGCGAGATGGAGAGTCTGGACTTGTCCCACAACGAGCTCACTGGGGCAATACCACCGGAGCTCACCCGGTTGCAGTCACTGGCGGTGTTCTCCGTCGCGTACAACCTCCTCTCCGGGTGCGTGCCGAGCTATGGCCAGCTTGGCACCTTTGGCGCGGAAAGCTACGATGGAAACGACCAACTAGTGATGGACTGCTTGTCTTCTCCGGGTGGATTGGAATCAGGCCTCGTCCCACCACGCGACGAGATTGTGGTCGATGCAGTCCCCTACGTGGCCAGTGCTGTATCGTTCGTGATGACCTTTTTGGGCACCATTATCTTCTCATTCTGTCATTCAACCGGGCGACGAATGGTTCTGAAATTGTAGCTCTCGATTGATGATGGATGTTGTTCAATGTTCATGCTATCATATATACTACACAGCATGCACAAATAAGTCATGCCCACAAAGAAAGCATCTGTTTTTGCATGTCGTACTATGTTAAGCTATCTATACCTAATAATAAAAGCATTAAGGTTTCTTGTGGTACGTCATTTTTTTTCCCGATTTTACCCTCTCACCAAATCACATATTTACCCACCACTGCCACCCGTAAGTCAAAAAAAAAACGGTTCGGTACATTGTGTGGTTCGGTACGTCGATGTTCGATCGATGGGTTTGTTTGGGTTAGTCGCGCGTGAGATTGCTGGGTTCGTTGCGGATCCCGTTTTCCTCTATTCGTCCGTATGGAGAATTCTGAGTCCAACACAGACACGTTAGCCTGGCGGGCTCCCTATATAGGATCGAACGAGACGAGAACACAACACCTGCAGGAGACATCTCGCCCACGCAGGCTAGAGCTACGAGCAAAACGATCTCGCCGAGACCTTGCGGCCGACTATCTCGGAGGAGACGATCACGCCGCTTTAGACAGGCGAACAGATCTTCCCCACGATCCGAGTACCGCCACGTTCTTCCTGTCCAGCTCGCTCAAGCGGTAGGGCTCCGAGCCGTCGACGCCGCCCGTCATCGTCCGCATGTTCTCCAGCACGCTCTGCTCCCAGTCCGGCCGCCGCATGGCGTGTCCCACGTCCTGCCCGTTGCAGGACGCCATCCACACCTCTTCGACCTGCCGCCTGTAGCGTCTGACCTGTGACACTAGAGCACGAATGCGCGATGCGGAGAAGGCCGGATCACCTATTCCCATCTCGGACTGCATCGGCATGGAGAGCTCGAAGAGGTACAGCGGCGGGTCGCGTTGCACATAGAAGATGTACAGCGCCGGATCACCTTCTTTGCAACGATTCGAGGCAGCTGGGTCCATAATGCTGTCGGTCTCCATGTGATTTGCTTCCGATCTAATTTGCTTACATTTTTATTTTGCTACATCCAGATCGGTTCATGAAAAAAAGTGAGCAGATTGTTTTCAGAATTGTTTGACTAGATTTCAAGTTGGATTGGCCGCATGGATTTGTTGCATTATTTCCTTGGGAGGCACAGTTGGACAGTTGGTGTTCTTGGTTTCCTCCTCCTGGAAAGCTAGCGTGCGTCTTGAAGAAGATGGCATGGACATGGCCTGGCGCTCATGACTAGCACGAGAGGCACCGGCGCGTCGACCTTCCCAAGCCATGGCCACGGCATCTCCTCCTATTCGCAGTACCACCACCGAACGGTAACGTCAGATTCAGTCAACAGAGTGTTTGTGTGTTCTGACTTCTGCCTGTGTCTGTTATGCATGTCTGTGTCGATGTATTCATAGCCCCAGTTGCAAATTTGGGCAACCCAAGGAGCTAGAATAGATGGTATGTACTCTGCCACTCGTGTAAGTATATTGCTGCTGCAATACACATCCTGCCCCAATTTTTCGGAAGTCCCAACCGTCTGACAGATTTTGGCCATAAACACCCATAATCAAGGCACTTGTAATTCTGCCAACATGGAACTATTTAAATTTACCAATTTTTTCGAATTTCCTATGTACTCCGTATCACAATATGATTTATTTTTTTGAGGGAGCAATATGTTTGATAGTGTGCGTGATGGTTTATGAGGTTCACACAAAAGTTATGTTTGCACCGAAACAGATAAACTCTGGTTAAATTGGATGTGATATTTGTTTGTATTAATGTCAAGTTGGTTTGCTTGAGCGCTTGAAGATTTGTTTCTCCCGGTGCAACGCACGGGCACTTTTGCTAGTACACAATAATAGACTTAACACAGTTCTTTGTTCATAAAAAGTTGTTCCTGTACTCTCTTTCTATCCGTATAATTTTTTTGTAATTTTTTTGGACGATAATATTCTATAGAGTCAAAGGAAATGAAAATTTTACCTGTTCTTTTGGCAGCTTTTAAAGGCACGTGATGAAAGGGCGACAAGGTGCTAGTTTTGTAATCTTTTGAAAAATGGTGTTATTTTCTTAATTTTTTTTAAAAGAATGATATATGTTTGATATAAACTCACACTTTTCCTATCGGATGGGATAGCCTTTTGGTTTTTTTTTTTTTTGATTAATATAGCACATATTTTGTTGATCTTGAGAAAAACATGATGACTCATTTTAACCTTTAATATTAAGACGATAGTTAGATAATGACATTAGTTTATTTTATGACGCATTCCACGCGGGCTAATCTAGATGAATTATTAAATGTCGGTAATCCTACCTATATAAAAGGGCACCCAGGAAGCCCTCACCGCGCCGCGCCACCTCACCTTTTTTTCCTCGGCCGTCGGATCGAGCCGATCGACGGCCCACGGTCCTCCGAGCACTGCTCATGTCTACAGTAAACGCAAAAAAAAACTTTCTTCTCTCTTCCGCGCGTCCGGAGCTCCGCCGCCGTCGCGCCGCGCTTCGCCGTCCAGATCGAGGCCCACCGCGAGGTTCACCGCCGCCGGCTCTCCCTCCTCGCCGAGTTTCGCCGGCCGGAACGCCGCCTGCGCGCCGGATTCGGCGCCACCGAGCCGCGGCCCTCCGCCGCCGTTCCGCCACCGCCGCGGCCGCTCCGGCAACAAAACGGGGGCGGCGCCGCAACCAGCGACCGCCCCGCGTCCAGGCGCGCCCAGCGCCCCCAAGCGCGCGGCCCAGAACACGGCGTATCGCCGCCGGCGGCCGCCGCAGACCGGCCGCGGCAGACCCTGCACAGTGGTGACGCCACCGCTGACGTCACCACGGCCTGGGCTGGGCCGTCAAACGGCTGTTGGGCTGGGCCGCAACTGTGCGGCCAGCTCGGCCTGTTTTTTTTTTTTGTTTTTTTTTCCTGCAACTTCAACAATTTTTTAAAAAATCCAAACCAGTAGATTTTGAAAAAAAATCTCCGAACTATTTCGAACATCTAAAAACAAACTTAAACACTAAAAGCAATTAACAATTTTTGAAAAAAAATAAATAAAAAAATTTCCAAACACATTTACAAATTTAAGAAATTTTAAAGTTTAACAAATTTAAAACTTCAACACTAACTAAATTAATTATGTGTGGGACCCACCTGCCAAAAAAATTACAACTAAAGTGCAATACTAAAATTCATAAAAACCATATATTCTAACGTGCGATTAAAAATATTGCATATAAAAATACACAAATGTTTCAAATACAACAAACTTTCAAAAATCCCACAAGGGAAAATATATACCAAAGATAATATATCCAAATATGTACTAAATTGTAATACTTAAATTAACTTCTATTTGAAGTTACTAATTTGTAAACCATGTATCATTTTCTCACAATATTTTACCCATAATTACCTGATAGATTAATTTACAACTAATGATTTTATTTCAAATTTAGAACCCTACTCCTACTAACTATCTAACTACATAATAAATTGGAATATTTAAACTAATTTTTATTCGAAGTTACTTATTTGTAAAACATTTATCAGTTTCTAGTGTTTTACATAAAATTTCCTCATAGGTAGCTTTACAAAATTTATCTAAATATAAATAAAAAAAAGAATGTTTGGACATATTCCAGAAATAAACGTTGCTTACTTGCAAAATACAACAAATACAAAAGTTCAAAAAATTTCAAAAAATTAAATGTACTGCAAATTTAAGCGTCTAAAAAAAAGATACATTAAAATGTGGACAACCTATGAATATCAACAATTTCAAAATAAATAGATTTTTTACAGCACAATATTCACAAATGCGACAAATATATGAACATTAACACAAAGAAAAAATGCTCACTACCTATGCCATACAATAAATTTCCAAATTTGAATATTACTTCCAAAATTTAGAAAAATCTTTCGAAAAAATGCATTCCACAAACACGAATATAATTCAAATACAAATTACTTCCAAATTTTACCAACTTCTCAAAATTCAACCAATTTATGAACGTAAACTTTCTTCCCAATAGCAACAAATCTAAATTTGAGCAACTTTAGAATACAAATATTTTCAAACTTGAATTTCCCAGACATGAATATTTTTAAACAGAATCTAAACAGTTTTTAAATGTGATCTCTCTTCACATCCATCCAATTTTCAAAATTTGTACAACTTTTAAATGCCAAAATTTCGAAATTTAAATTTCAACCCCACGTGTGCGGCGGTGTCGCCGCACCAAATATCATTTCGAACTCTCCACACAAAAGATGCATTTAAAAAAAACACAATAATTAAAAAGGAAAGGAAAAAACTTAACGTGTGGAACCTAAGTGCCATAACTTTCACAATTACAATAAAATGCTGGAATTTACGAAAATCATAACTTCCAATTTGTTATTCCGAAAATGCAAATAATATACCGCAAAAATTCTAATTTAACATATTTCCAAACTCTCCGCACAAAAAATGTATTAAAAAAAATAACAACCACAGTAGTTTGCAGGCGGTAATATTTGATTACATCAGACAAATTAACATGAATGATACCCTTTTTAAAAATATATTTACAAAAAAATGTTGCACTCCTAACAGGTATGACTAAAACAATTTACATAAAATAAAAAGTGTTAAAAAAACAATATTTTTGAATCTACCCACCTGAAAAATATAGATACCATATCCGACCGATCAAAAGAAATAAACACTTGCTATTTATGCAAAAACAAAAATGTTTCGAATTTCAAAAAGGGTCAATAATTAAAAAAAACAAATGCACTTCCTCTAAATAATATGAAGATAAATTTTCCCACAAATGCTTGATTAGATGAATAATTGCAGAAAATACAAGTTCATATCCCCTGATTATGAAATGGATTCAAATTAAAATTTGCAGATCCTCATAAAATGTATTTTCTTTAATTATTGAGCTAAATTAAACATCTAACATAAATTCAATAATTCTCCAAATTTCCACACTTCTTAAAAAAGGACGTTCCCACATTTGAATTTTACCACACGACATTTTCCGAAATAAACAATTTTCCGACCGTACGCTCTCTTTGCATTTCAATGATTTTCAAACTTCTACGCATTTAAAATAAGGACATTTCCAAATTTTAATTTTACCGCACGAGCGCGTCGACATTTATACATAATTCATTTCAAATCAGGAAAAAAAAGTTTAAAAATATCAAAATGTTCAGAAAAAGGTGATCTGTCTATCTGTATCAAAATCATGAATGCTTAAGCAACTTATAATCATATATCCGTACAGGAACTAAAACAATTCTTCTTTTATTCATAAAGTTATTAAAAAAAGATACTCTAAAATGTACAAACTAACACATTTGAAATAAAATAAAATAAAACATTACAATTTGCTAGAAAATTAGAGACACTATAAGATATATCCCAGATATTTCATTCTCCCTAATTATGAAGTTCAAACAAAAGTTCATGGCACACTTCACATGTATCCAAACAACCCAATTTTCTAAATATATGAAAATACTCAATATAACAAATCATTTTTCCTACGGTAAAATATATCATAGGCACAAAAAAAAATGCACCACATTCGAAAAATTCAATTTGCTAGAAAAAAACTAAAGATACTCTAGAACATATATATCTCACATATTACATCATATATTGCATTCTCCCTAATTATACAATTTAAACAAATATTTATGACATTTCACTACTTTAATTTAAATAATATTAGTACAAAACTCAAATGAATTTCCCCTAATTATGGATTGTATTTAACAAATGCTCATATACTGTACATCCACCAATTACGAAATTCAAACAAATATTTCATACATTATTAACTTTGCAGGATCCAGAATTATACACACTAAAAAAACTCCTCAATTCCAGACTAAACAAATGTTACTACTACAACAACATGGTTACAAGCTACACAAAAAAAAAACATTCGTTATTCAGCACACTCAGACACATACATGCAGCAGTCCTGCCTGCCCTGGTTATTCATTATTGCATCAACATATGAAAAGCTATAATACACATAGCTACCTATTAGCTGGAGCCACTGGAACAGCCTCCGAGCCCTTAAGCTTCGTCGTCGCCGCTTCAGCGAGAGATGGACAGCTGCGCGAGCGCACATAGATTGTGTCACTCACAGTACGCCTTACCATATTTAAAATATGGTGGGATTTATGAAATACCTTGGATATTAGGTGGCAACATATTAACCCATATACAAATTTGACTGCAGAAACTAATTGAAAATATTTTACGAAATTTTTATATACCCATATGTGTTTCGTCAGATTAATTTGATGCTCTGGGGTAATTAACCTGCCAAGATTCTGGCCCTGTTCTCTTCTGCACCTACCATTGTGCTGAATTATGCGAGATCATTACATCCTTTTTCTTTCGGGCACTACCTCAAATTTATCTTCACATAAACATGTTGTGTTTCATAACAATACCCGTTAAATGACACAATACTAAAGATCTGTTCAAATGAAAGACAGACATATTACATTCAATATCACCACACCCACAAAATTTACAAAACAAGCGATCAAATTTCAAATTTGGATATTTCAAAGTTTCTAACAATCGTCCAATTTTTTTTAGCTAATTTCTAGACCAAAACTAATTTTACCCACAAAATTTTTTTGCATTTCAAAAAATTTACACATTTACACGCTCCAAAGATGTGGCCATACTCCAAAATTGACCTCTATCACTATAATACATCAAACAAAATTGAATATTTCAAATTTCAGTTATCTTCCAAATCTAACCATTTTACTAACGTAACAATAATCTAAATTCAATAATTTCAAATTTTCACACTTTCAAAATACGGACATTTTTAAATTCAAAATTTACCACGGGTGCGGCGGTGCCGCCGCACGAATTTACCTAGTACATCTACTACAGCATGAAGGTTTGTCCTTTCCAATAATAGCCTAAAAGGCAAACCACAACTTGATTTCCCATTGATATATTCTAAAAGCGCAGCCCACGAGATAAGGACCCGTCTACAAAATTTTGCTAGAGCTAGCCAAATCTATCTATCTATTTTCTTATTATTAGGTCAATATATCAAGCCACCACGTTCTTTCTCAAGCCTAGGACCCACCACGTTCACCCTCAAGACTTAAAAGTCCCCACGTTAACCCTCAACCCACATTAATAGAAAGAAACTAAAAAAGAAAACCCTGCCAATTACACGTATGCTGCCGGATCAAAGAGACACACGCGAGGCTAGTATCCCGAAAAAAGAAAACCCGGTCAATTGCACATATGCCGCCAGATCAAAGAGATATACGCGACGGAGATTTTTTTAGCGTTTCTCTCCCACCAAGCTATGTAGACATTAATCCTACATTTCCTGCAAAACTCACATAATACTCTAATGCTTTATCTTCATTCTAGAAAACCATTTCAAATTCAAATATGGCAGATCCTGCAACATTTGAGATGACTTATATATGGTGGCACTTCTTGCTCCAGTACTAACTTTCCTAATGGTTTATCAGCAGTCTAGGAAAGTTCTCCATACTCAGAATGTTTAGTTCTGCCTTGCTTTAATCAAGATCTTTTTTGACGGTAAATAGCAGGAGCTCTGCCTATGCATTATTAGAAGAAGAATTGATCCAGTTAATCAGGGAAACCGGATCCAAAAACCATACAAAACGCGGTTAAAAAACCGCACACTCTCACTCATGGAACGTCGTCTGTGCCTGAGACAAGGGAACCTAGACCCAAACTAACAGGCCACACCTCATACCCAACTAAGAGAAACTCTCCAAACACACACAACCTCTCACCGCTAGCGATGCACCGGTGTGCATCCTCTACACAGAAGAGATCAAGCATTACTCACCACTAACTCTCGAACAGCCTCCAACACCTGCGGTGTGCGCTGCTTCTTGTACAACTGCAATAAACTTCCATATTCTCTTCGATGGCTTCGTCGGTGGCTTTCTCTTTGCTCTTGTGTTTTGGGATTTCCCCAAAAGCCTTCGCCCGCCTAAACTCGGCGCGCTTGGCTGCTGGAACGACACAATCTTTATTCTTCTTGTCCAACCGGATGCTTCGTCTCTCGGCCAAAGAGGGAACCTCCAACCGAAGCTGCTTGTCCTTGGGCATGTCAGCAATCTCACGGCAAAGCTCTATCATCAAAGAAGGCAAGTCTTCTCCTGTGGCTCAATCGCGTCATACTGAGCCATCACCTTCGCGATCTTCTCCTCCGGGCTAGGGGTATCGGATCCCCCCAACTCCTCCAATGCCAAAAACATCTCCACTCCAAGATCCTTCATCGGGGGCCCCTGCATCACCGGGGAGACATGCTCCGAAACAGCAATAGACGTGGGGGTGGAGTCCAGGGCAAGCGGCGACGGTGAAAGGCTCACACTCCTGGGAGAGTAGCAACCAAAGCGCTCGATCCCTCCGTCTGCGCAATCAGCATTGCCCCCAGAGCTCAGAGAAGGTGTTGGCTCCACCTGCAGCACAGCCGGCGGCAGGGACAACCTCTCTAGAGCAGCCTCAGCCCGTTCCAGCAAGTTCCCAGCACGCTCCATCAAACCCTGGACAGATTCCTGCAACTTGAGCTGAGCCGAAAGCAACTCCTCTAGCTGAGACGCGACCAAGCCTCGCAGCCTCCCGCAACAGTGTCGCCTGCTCCTGCTCAGCCCGCAACAGCGCCGCCTGCTCCTGGAGGTTTTGCATCGCATCAGACGGAGCTGTCGGGCTAGCAGGCGCACGGCCGGCCAACCCTTTGGCTTGCTTGCAAGGTGACGGTCGCTGGAGTAAGGGGCAGTGCGAGGAGCCGCAATCTCGGCCCAGGAGGAAGAGCCGTCCGGACGGCGAGCAGGCGGAGGGGCGCGAGGGAGGGCAGCGTCGTGCTCGATGGAGGTGACGAGGTGGTCGACGCAGTCCCGCGCACGGTGGCCAGAGCAGCGGCAGTTGAGGCAGCGAATCGGGTCTCTGCAGTCCTTTGCAAAGTGGCGAGGGGAGAAGCATCGGAAACAGAGCCCGTGCAGCTTCCTCCTGAAAGCAGCCTCCCGCTCGGTGCAGGGGCGGGGATGGCGATGCGGTGCAGGTACATGGCGTGGACGGCGCCTCGGGCCGACCGTCTCCCATCCAACACCATCCCCCACACCCCTCCGGTCGTCCTCACGCAGGCGGGGAGCAGCTTCAGCCTTCTCTTCTTCAGTGGCCAGGACACCGACCACCACGGACTTGAGCCTGGGCGCAGCTGCTGCGGGAGCTGCAGGGGAGGGGCGTGGGGCAGTCGGAGATCCCGCAGCCGAGTCCGGCGCCGGCCCGGACGAGGGCGGCGACGGCCCCCTAGGCAGCGAGCCGGGCTCCGGCGAAACTGGCTCTCGAACTGCGCCGCGCGAGCCGGGTTCCTGCAGCGGTGAAACCAGGGGCGCGAGGGGCAGCAGGGAGAGCCGAGGGAGAGGACGGTGGGCTTGAAAGGTGGGGGTGGGAGGGTGCGGGGAGGGGGTGGCGGCGGCGGCAAGGGCGTGCCCTCTGTCGGAGAGGAAACGCGGTCAGGGGAGACCGGAAAATCGGCAGCTTCAAATCCGCAGAGGGCGACGACCTCGGGGCCGGCGGGGGCACATGATATTAATCACCAGGTCCGCTTTAATCAAGATCATGGCACATGATATTATTATATATTTTTATGACCATTATGTTGTGCTTATTAGCAATTCTTTTAATATGCATGTGAACAGTAACCATAGGGATGTGAAAGGACAAGGATGTCGCCTAGAGGGGGGTGAATAGGCGATTAAAACTTTTCTCGGTTTAGGCTTGCTAATTGCGGAATAAAACTAGGTGTTTAAATTAACAAGCCAACAACCTAAATAAACTAGGTCACCTATGTGCACCAACAACTTATGCTAAGCAAGTCAAGCAACAAAGTAATAGCAAGATATATAGCTTCAAGCACGAAGGCTATCACAATGTAAATTGCATAAGTAAAGAGCTCGGGTATAGAAATAACCGAGGCACGCGGAGACGACGATGTATTCCCGAGTTCCTCCTTTTTAGGGGAGTACGTCTCGTTGGAGGGGTGTGAGTATCAAACTCAAGATGACACAAAAGGCCTCACCCTATTCTCCGATGAACCTCGCACAAAAGCTCGGTTCACCTTCCACTATGATTTCCCTTTTGGGCGGAAATCGAGTCCCGTACAACAAACTTGAGGCACAACCCACAAAAGGATCGGGAGCTCCCAAGCGGCCACAAAAGGCCTTGCACCGCCACAAAAGGCGACACTCGCCACAAAAGGCGCCACTCGCCACAAAAGGCGTCTAGGGTCCAAAGACCCAAGAGTAACAAGTTCTTCAAGCTTTCCACTTCCACGAATCCTCGTGGAGAGAGCAAACCTATGCACAAAAGCAAAGGCAAACCTATGCACAAAAGCAAAGGCAAGAACACAAGAAGTGCTCAAATCCTTCACTCCCAAATCCCACCAAAAGCAACAAATGCTTGTGGGGGGAGAAGAGAGGAAGAACAAAGAAGAACACAACAAATGGAACTTCAAGAACTAGATCGAAAGGGTTCAACTCACTTAGAGGAGAAACGGATCGGTAGAAATGTAGATCTAGGTCTTCTCCTTCAATCCTCCAAAGATCAACGAGTTTGGGTGGAGGGATTGGGAGATATCAAAGAAGTGAGCTTGCAACAATGGAGGAGAGAGAAATCAAATCTTAGAGGGCAGAGCTCCCTGGCTGGAGGAGGGTGGAGGGGTATTTATACCCCTCCCAGAAAAAGAGCCGTTGCAGCCAGTTTTGCACCGGAGACTCCGGCCCAAGTGACCGGATACTCCGGCCTACACCGGAGACTCCGGCCACCAAGGACCGGATACTCCGGCCCCCACCAGGGGCTGAACCATAAAATGCAAGGAGCAGCTCAGGCCGGAAACTTGCGACCAGGGACCGGAAACTCCGGCACGGGGGCGGAGACTCCGGTCACTTTCGGGAACATTCCGGCAAGATTCCGGACAGGGACCAGGGGCTGAACCACAGCTGCTTAACTTCGACAAAATCCCCTGAGTCCGGAGACTCCGGTCCATAAGACCGGAGACTCCAGCCTGAAAGCAGTGAAACTGCAAATCCTGAAATGCAATAACTTTCTCATATGAACTCCAAATGAGATGAATCCAATTGCGTTGGAAAGGTATCAAATTTGTCACAAATATGGAGGAGATATCACACATGGGAGGTGTGGACCTTATCTCGAGGAGGACCGGTAATATTTCCAACACCGAGAACGCAACAAGTTTTCCATCCGGACTCCGTTTTCAATGATCTTGGGCTTGCTCCGAAGATAATCACAAGCACTACAAGATCATGCATATACACATCATAGTCCATCATGTGAGGAGGAAATCAAATGTAGAGAGGTAAAACCTCTCTATAAAGAGATGAACCGGCAAAACCTCCAAAACCGAAAACGCAACAAGTTGTCAATACGAAATCCGTTTTCGGTGAACTAGAGCTTGGTATGGAGATGAACACAAGCTCTAAATTCTCACATGGATAAAAGCATAAATAAGAACCAAGAACGATGATGATGCCAAGTATGCAAAGGTTTGAGCTCTCCACAAAGATGAGATCAAGTTAGTCACTTGAGAGCCCCTCTTGATAGTACGCCGTCTATCCTAAACCCGGTCTCCCACTAACACCATGAGACCGGTAAAATAGAAACTCTATCAAGATCATACCTTTGCCTTGCGCATTCCACTTGAGCTAGATGATGACGATCTTGATCTCTTCAAGTGGACCACCTTTCTTGATTGCGCTTGCTAGCACAAGCTTGATGACGACTTCTCCAAATACTCCCCCATACACCATTATGGGTGAGCCTCGCTTAGCTCCGACTTCATGAAGATGATGTCTTGAATCCTTCAAGACATACTTGCAATATGCTCAACTCTACACATGACCATTCTTCATATAAACCCTTGAATAGAGCATTGATCATCATGTAATCTTCTAGAGTCCAACACATGAACTCCAACCTTTTCCATGGACTCGATCTATAAAGATATCTCAATGCAAACATTAGTCCATAGAGATTGTCATTAATTACCAAAACCACAATGGGGCAACACATGCTCTTTCAGGATGATTTTCTTATATCACGGTGCTCATGAATACTGATATCGCAAATCACAATCTATGGATTGTAAGTTTGCAGAAGCATATTAAGCATATGGAGTAGATGATGTTATCGAAAACAATACAATCTAGTTGGTTAGAGATTTAACATATAGCTTGGAACATTTTCAGATGTGATGAAGACGAAAGTCCACTGATGAATGAGCTGCTAATTCTGCAACTCGGCTCCGAGCATTTGGTCACTACAATATTTCTATGTGCAAGGTTCTTAGCAATCACCGGAGTCAGGAGAAGCTGCAATGCTTGAGAGCAGGGCATCTGAGTATCTGAACATATACCATTCAGAGCAGAGCATCTGAGTTTGACGTATAGTTAATCTGTAAGATATTTTTTAAAGTTAAAAGTTATTTTTAAAATTTATTAGTCTACAAAATAATTTTTAAAAATTAAAAATTATTAGTCTACAAATGAATTAAGAAATATCTACTAGCCGCGCATTAAAATGCATGGTAGGCTTACTAGTTACTATTACAGAATGCAACACATCGGTCTGCTCAGAAGTTCATAAAATAAACATAGCCAATATTTTGGATTAAAGATGGCCAGTGGGCTAGGACGGCTGGTACTTTTAGAGAACGATAGGGGAGAGGAGGCAGACGCACTGCTCTATTTACCGAATCTTGCCATTAAACTAGATTATTAGCTACAAAATGAGTTTGCTCAAAACTAGTAGTAGCTATATATTTGGGCCATGTGTAGAAGAAAGCTTGGTATTGGTCGGACGGCTGTCATTGACGGTCCATTCAAATTATCATCATCTCATCGTAATATGAGACTACCCGTAACTTTCTGAGCTCCAGGTTTACTCGGGCCCCACCTGCCAGCCTCTAGGTTTACTCTGGCGCTGTAGATCATCCATCTCAGATAAGACAAATGTTTCACGTGCCCCAATGTCCTTTTGTGGACCCAATACCCCCTACCCAGCCCAAAAACAAACAATCCACGATGCATTTTAGCTGATCCGCCGTTTTGCACCACCGATTTCCATCACTGCGTTGCGGATTTATTCCCCTAATAAAATAGCTAACCGAATGGATAATTCCCGGACTAAAGTTGGCACCATTCAGATTTGTAGTGGGCGCTGTGACTTCTTGTGGCTCCTGCTGTAGGGCCGCCCAATGAAGGCGTCCACGACAAGTTAATACTTGGGCTTTATTTTTCCCTCCAAGCAGCAGACCTTATCCGCAAACCCTATTCATCGCCTTATGTGAGTCGGAGTTAGGACTCGCCTGCGTAGGTTTTTTTAGTGGGCCGGCCCATTTGTTTCGCACAATAGAGAAAATATTAGGGAAAAGGAGGACACCAAGGATTCAAACATGGGACCTGCACACACGAAACGAGCGTGCACAGCCACTAGGCTATTCACGTGCTTGTGGGATGCGGACGTTTGGCTCTCGGGCACACTGCTGCCCTTTTTTTGAATTTTTAGAAAATCGTACTTTTTTGCTTCAAAAAAATCTGAAATTTTTTACACAGCAAGATATACATGTTCTGAAGGTGTGCAAGAAATTTCGTAAGAAAATAATAAAATTTGTGGCCTACAGAAAAAAGATAAATTTCTGACAGAAAATCCATACTATTGTCTGTCAGAAATTTGTTATTTTTATGTAGCTCGTAATACGATTTGTTTTCCCAAAATGATTTGTACCGTGCGTAGAGGACACGCATATACATCAGCTAGTATTTTTTTGGATTTTTTTGAAATCGTCAAATTTTTTTCAAATTTTTTTGAACAAGCGGGAGCACTGGTGCCCGAGCTCCAAAGTGGGTTTCCGCGTGCTTGTGCCAATACTTCTTTATCCCTCCTTCTATTCTTTCCGCTTTTCCGTTTTACTTTTTTCCCGACTTTTTTTTGTTTTCCGTTTTTCTGTTTTACTTTCTTTTTCCGTTTTTTCTGTTTTACTTTCTTTTTCCTTTTATTTGTATTCCGTTTTTTCTGTTTTGGTTACTTTTTTCCTTTTTCTTTTCTGTTTTCGTTTCTTTTTTTGTTTCCGTTTTATTCTTTCTTTTTTATGTTTTTCCATTAATTTAATTTTCGTTTCCTTTATTTGGAAAATATTCGTTTTCATAATTTTAAAATTTGAACCATTTTCGTTTTTATTTTCTTATTTCATGAAAATGGTTCTTAAATGGGTTTGATTTAAAAAATTTCATTTTTAGAAAATATTCCGCTTTAAAAAAATGTTCCGCTTTATTGAAAATGGTTCCGATTTTTGAAAAATTATTCCACTTTTTGGAAAATGATTCCGTTTTAAAAAATTAATTTGATTTTTTGATTTCGAAAATGGTTCTTTTTTAAATATGGTTCCGAACCGAAAAAATGGTTCCGAATGAAAAAATGGTTCCTTTTTGAAAATGGTTCCGCTTTTTGAAAATGGTTCCGAATGAAAAAAACTGGTTCTGATTTGTAACCTGTTGAAAAAATGGTTCTCCTCAACCCAAGCTTCCATCTCCTGCTCCAGACATCGGCGCTTGCCCGTCGACTTTTGAAATGGTTCTGATTTCTGAAAATGGTTCCGAATGAAAAAAAATGGTTCCGATTTTTCGAAAATGGTTCCTTTTTGAAAATGGTTCCGAACCGAAAAAATGGTTCTTTTTAGAATATGGTTCTAAACCCAAAAAATGGTTCCGATTTTATGAAAATGGTTCCTTCTTTTAAATGGTTCTTTTTTCGAAAATGGTTCCAATTGAAAAAATGGTTCCTTTTAGAATATGGTTCCGATCGAAAAAATGGTTCCTTTTAGCATATGGTTCCATTTTTGAAAATGGTTCCAAACCAAAAAAAATGGTTCCTTTTTGAAAATGGTTCCGAACCAAAAAATGGTTCCGGTTTTAAAAAAAGTGGTTCCGATTTTTTGAAAATGGTTCGATTTTAAAAATGGTTCCGATTTTTAAAAATGGTTTCTTTTTTAAAATGTTCCGCTTTTTTTGAAAATGGTTCAATTTAAAATGGTTCTGATTTTTGAAAATGGTTCCGATTTTAAAAAATGGTTCCTTTTTTAAAAATGATTCTGATTTTTAAAAATGGTTCCTTTTTGAAAATGGTTCAAACTGAAAAAAAATGGTTTCTTTTAGAATATGGTTCCGAACCGAAAAAATTGTTCCGATTTTTGAAAATGGTTCCGAATGAAAAAAATGGTTCCTTTTTGAAAATGGTTCCGATTTTTGAAAAATAGTTCTTTTTAAAAATGGTTCCAATTTTTAAAAATGGTTTTGATTTTCAAAACTGGTTCCGATATTTAAAAATTGGAACCATTTCTAAAAATGATTTTTTTCAAAATCCGAATTTTAAAAATGTTCATTTTTAAACGTGAACACTTTTTAGATTAATTTTTTTCAAAATCTGATTATTTCTAAGAATGTGTTTTTTAATTTAAACATTTTTTGAACGTTCAAAACGAAATATATTCAGAAGCTCACAAGTCGCGATTCAACAAAATTCGTAAAGTAAGCGGGCGCGAGCAAGGAATGTGCGAACCAGAGCAGCGAACAACGAACGGACTAGGCGCATGAGCGTAATGGGCTTTTCTGCCAAATGGGCTTCCTAAGCCGATCGGTTCACGCAGGCGAGTCGTACATTCCAACTCGCCTGCAGCGATATATAGGGGATCCCGACCTTATCCTCTTATTTCAGGGAAGTGGCAGGATTTTTTGGGCCAACATTTGCTACTTGATAGAGGGCAGGGATTGGGTACGACAAAGTTTTCCATACCCAGCCAAAGGCAGACGATATGGATCCTGGTCGGTCCATTAACTAGTAAAAAAGGGCCTATGGTAACACCATGCTCGCCACAATGGTCACGGCTGGTAAAAACAGCCGCGACCAATGACGCCGGCTGCGGGTCTCAGTTACCGCCCGAAACGATAGATATCTCTATCGTGTCGGCTGACTTAACACAGCCGACACGATAGAAACCGCGAGCTATCGTGTCGGCTGCTTAAGTTAGCCGACACATAGCTCAAGGTCTATGGTGTCGGCTGCTTAAGACAGCCTACACCATTTTAAAATAAATTAGTCTCGGCTGCTTAGGAGAGCCGAGACCATTTTGAAACCCGGTATTTCGTGTGCGTTGCTTAAGTGGACCAAAACCATTAGGTCAAGATTTGGTCTCGGCCCCTTAAGTCAGCCGAAACTTTTTTTTTCCTATTTTCTCTTTATTGACTCCTGTTTTTTCTGTATTCTTTTTTTCGTGAAACAATTTTACTGCATTCAATTATTTATTTCTTTTGTAAAATATCCATAAAATAATGTCATCAATATCTTAAACGTAAAAATTTGATTTCACACAAATATATGTTATTTAATTCCCTCTATTTTTAAATAAATGACGTTTTTTAGTTCAATTTACACTAAAAAATATTTATTTAAAAATGGAGGGAGTATATAATAATTACTAGGAAATAGGATACAAATTTAATTTCACACAAACATATATTAATTAGCACGAAGTCACACATGCATAGTGATAAATATCATACAATTTTTTGTAGCACGAAGTCACACATGCATGGTGATCAATATCATACAATTTTTTGTAGCACGACTCACACATAGTGATAAATATCATACAATTTTTCCATTGCCACCTTCTCGTTCATAGGACATCAGATTCTTGTCAAAACCTTTTTTTATGCGCCTGATGTTCATCGGATTGGTGAAGACTGGCATCTCTTCAAACTGATTAATGTCATCGTCGTTGTCTTCCACGTCCTCAACTCCAACAATTTTTTGTTTTCCAGAAACAACTACGTGTTTCTTAGTTTCTGGGTCCTGTACATAGAAAACCTGTGCCACACGGTCAGCAAGCACCCATGGATCATCTTTGTGGCCTACATTCTTCAAGTCAACTAGTGTGACCCCGTAGTTGTCCACGTTCACACCTTTCGGGTGTTTGACCCATTGGCACCTTTTTTTAGATAAAAGGCACTTCCGGGTGCCCGACTTTATTAATAAGTATTAATGAAGCCATCCAGTAAACAGAAAAGAAAAGGAAAAAAATTCAGGCCACCTGCCGCCGGTACCAAAAGGGCCCCTTGCCCTTCTACCTCGCAGGGACACGGCCGGCACCGCAGCTCTTGTCTCGCCGATGGAACACGTCCCTACGTTCCCGCCGCAGGCGCCGCTGCACTTCTTGCACGACTCCCAGATCGCCCCTTCCTCTGCCGCAGGTCTTCGTTGCGCTACCTAAGATCCAGCTGACGACCTTCTTCATGGGGCCATTAGGGAGCGTCCCCACGCTCCCGCTGCTGGCGCCGCATCACTTCTTGCTCGACTCCCAGAGCGCCCCTTCCTCTGCCACAGGTCTTCGTTGCACTGCCTGAAATCCAGCTGACAACCTTCTTCATGGCGCCATTTGAGAGCGTCCCCACGCTCCCGCTGCTGGCGCCGCTGCTCCTCTTGCTCGAAACAAAGCTTCTAATACAGGTCTTCAATGCGGTGACGAACACCGCCACTCCTCTGCCGCGGGTCTTCGATGCACCCCTGCAGGTCACCGGCGCCGGAGAACTCATGAGGCCCACCAGGCCGCAGATGAAGCAGGCCAGCATCAATGGCCCCACGCATCTGCTGCTGCTGGCACCGCAGCTCATCAAGCACGCATCCTAGCTTCTGGAGCAAGTCTTCAATGCGGTGACGGACACTGCCAAACCTCTGCCTCAGAGCTTCGTTGAACCACTGTTAATGTCTTGGGCTGCGCACCTTGCTTGCTGTCCCAAAGACGACCTTCTTCAAGGCGTCAGTAGGGAGCGTCCCCACGCTCCCGCTGCTGGCGCCTCAGCTCTTCTAGCTCGAATCCTAGGCACTGATGCAGGTCTTCGATAGCTAGCCTCGGGGAAGAAATAGCAAACGAAGATGAAAGCTACAGGCAACGGATCAGTTGGCGCTGTAAAGTGCCAGATGTGCAGAGAGTTCGAATAGCGACGTTGGAGTCTATCTGGGCCGTAGATCTTCAGATTGACGGTTTACCTTGCCACTGTACGCGAAACGGTAAGTTGCAAAATAGTCCATCGATCTGGGAATGTACGGTGCAGAATAGATTCGACAACGCTGCTAACTGAACTTCTAACAACACTTGACACTTCTTCAGAGTTAACTGATCATGCATCCTCAACTTCGTCAACAGAACAAGGCCCACACGCGCCGAGAAGACGACGCCGAGCACGGCGAGGCGGAACCCCTTGACCGCCGTCGCCAGCGGAGGCCAGCCGCGCCCCCGCGACCGACGACCAAACCCCTAGCAGCCAGCGCTGGCCGGAGACGCGCCCATGTCGCCTCCCGAGACGCCATGTCCGTCGCCAGCCCCTCACCTCCACGGCAGAACAACTGCAACCAAACAAGCAACCAAACAAGGTAAGAAAACCGCCACCGTCCCACATGGAGCAGCAGCCGCTTCACGGCCCACCACTTCACGGCCCACCACTTGGGTCCGAGTAATGGAAGGCCCAAATGGCTGGGCCTCCCCAGGCCCCAAGCCACCTGCCTGGCCCAACACCGCAGAAGGCCCAAGCGGAGCAAACCCTAGCCTTGCGTCTTCGACCTGCGGGAAGGCCGCCGGCGGCGACGGCAGCGCAGCAGCCCGCACCACCGGGAGCGGCACCACCAACGAGCCCACCAGCAAACGCCCACCACCAGGGCCCCAAGCACCCAGCACGGCCGGCTGCGGCTCGTCCCTGACGAGCCCAGCGGCGGGAACTCGACGAAGGAGAGTGGCGACCACGCCGCCCCGATCCCCGGTGACGGCGCAACCGCCACAGAGGGGTCCGGCGAGGCGAGATCCCCCTGGATCTCCCCGCACGGCAGCACCCGAAGCTCTTGCGGGAGGAACGCCGCCAACGCAACCGCCCCTCGCGGTGCTTGGCACACGTCCTGCTCGATATCGACGTCGGAGTCCACCTGCGCACCGTCTTCGGCCCGCGACGCGCCGCCCTCGGCCACGGCGAGCACAGCCTGAGCCCGACGCCCCTTGCGCCGGCGCTGCTTGCACTCCTCACGGCGGAGATCTGGCGCCCCAGGCCATGCCCAGCAAATCGGAAGCACGCAAGCAAAGTACCCCACCTCGTCGCCCGTCGACGAAGAGGACGGCGCAGCCATCTGCAGCGAGGGGAGGACCCCCCGGCCCTCCCCCCACGGCCGGGCGCGCAGCTCCGGAGGTAGGAAAGCTTCCAGCGTCGCCACGTGGGGCGGCTGGGACTCGCTCTGCCCGAGCTCGCCGTCGGAGTCCTCCAGAGCACCATCCTTGGGCCGCGCCGCACCGCCCCCGGCCACGGCCAGCTCCGCCAAGCCCCGGCGCCCCTTGCGCCGGCGCTGCTTGCGGACAACCCGGTGAAGATCGGCGAGCACGCAGCCCTCTCCCCGACCAGCACAGTTGCCCATCCGCTCCACCACCTGAACAATGATTGAGCAAAAACACGTTGGAAAACACATAAACACTCACCTCGGGAGAGGGGGCATAGCAGGTGTTGAAGGAGGAGCTCCGGCGGCGACGCGCACGCACCGTCGGTCGCGAGCCCGCGGCAGAAGGCCTAACGAGACCGGGGGCCGCAACCTCGCCCAGCCACACGGGCAGCAGCACCGCACCCAGCCCCACGCGCTGCACCTTCCGCCTTCGCACGGGCAGCCACGAGCACGACCAGCCGCGCCCAGCAGCGCGCTACCATCGCCGAGCTCCAGGACCCGACGCCACGCACCAAGGCAGGCGGCACCCGAGCGCAAAAGCCGCGGCCCGCCCGGCCCAGATCGGGCCCGCGCAACACCTCCGCCACCAGCCGCAGCGCCACGCCCGCGTCACCTCCAGCGGCCACACTCCTCCACAACACAACAGCACCAGCCGCAGACCAGGGTCCAGGGCCGCCTCCCCGGCCACCACAACCCCGCCGGCGACGCTACACACGGGCTTGACTCCGACAACGAACGAGCGCGAGGAACCCCACGAAAGGTAGGGGAAAAACAAATCGACCCGGACAGGCAGAAGGAGGAGAGAGCGCCGCGTCGAAAGAGACCGACGGCAGCGGCCGGGGCGGCCGGAGCCGGCCGGGATCTGAAGGCGACGGCGACGGCGACACCGCAGTCGCGGGAGCAGAGAGCCGCGGGTGAGGTCAGTCTTGAGAGCAGAACTTCACCCACCCATTGGCACCTGAAGACGGGTATTCGCATTCTCGCGCCGTAATTGAGTTCCCATATGTCCTGTATGTACCCATAGTATGTCATATGCTTGCCATGATGTTACACAGCTTGATGGGCCAGATGCCAACATCTTCATCGTCTTTCCCTCTTCAGATTCTCCGTCGGGTATGTCTTTTTCCATCAACCATGTGGTAAAAACACGACGGTGCTCTTTCCTGATCCATGCATCTGTGCAGCCTCTGTTATCTCTACGAAGCTCAAACAGGTGTTCCTCTATGTACGGCTCAACAATATCGAGATGTTGTAATACAGTGAAATGTGCCTATTTTACTTCATTGTAATCGGTCGACAAAAGTTTTCTGACTCATTCTTCCATGTCCTCTCAGTCTACCCTCGTGTAGTGGTATAGGCAAGCCTATCCGCTTTCCATCTTTGATGTAATCCGCGCAACACTCGACCACTTCTTATGCTGTGTAACCTTCCATAATAGAACCCTCTGGGTGAGCACGATTCCGCACATAGGCCTTTAGAACTGCCAATAACCGTTCGTACGGAAACATACTATGTAGGTATAGTGGGCCCAATGTGAGTATCTGATCCATGAGATGTATCATTAGGTGTACTTGCATATCAAAAAAGGAAGGAGGAAAGCACATCTCAAGCATGCACATAGTCTCCATCATGTGTATTATCTAAGATCATCCAACTCTTTACGACCAATCACCTTCTGTGAAATTGTATTGAAGAAGTAACACAAGCGTGTGATGAGTACTTTCACATACACCGGTTTGACAGCCCTTATTGCGATTGCGAGGAAAACCATCATCATCACATATCAGTCATGAGAATTGTAGCCGAACATAGTCAAGTCCTTCATTGAGACTAGTTTGCTGATGTTGGACGAGAAACCCGTTGGTACCCGGACCCCACGTAGGAATTGGCAGAACCCCTTTTTCTCTTCAACTGTGAGTGAGTAGCTAGCTGGGGGTAGATAATGCTTTCCATTGGGTCTTAACTGAGGGTGAAGTTTCTTTCTCAAATTAAATTGTTGTAGATCTGTGCGTGATTTTAGTACATCCTTTGTCTTCCTCGGCATGTCCAACAATGTTCCAATGATGCTATCAAACACATTCTTTGTAACGTGCATCAAATCAATACTGTGACAAGTTTCAAGATCCTTCCAGTATGGAAGGTACCTGAAAAAAATAGATTGCTTCTTGAAAGATATATGAGTTGGAGATGGAGTTTTCTTTCTCTTCTGTCCCTTTATTGTTTCCTTTCCAAAAACAATTTTGATGTCTTTGACCATTTCAAATATAAGTTTTCCAGTATACCGTTTCGGGGCACAATCTTTCTCATCAGTGTTGTCGAAATATTCATTCATATTCTTTCTCACTTATGTTTTTTTCTCAAGAACCGTCGGTGTCGCATAAACACCAATTGTTTGGACGCCGGAAGGTACACTAATGCAGTTCCATCCACGCAAACCGGACATCCGGTCTTCCCTTTAGTTTGCCCTGATATTGTAAAGCCACCAGGAGCATCATGGATGCAAACGAATATGATGGCTCTTAACGTGAAATACTCGCGCCGATACTGATCCCACATACGCACCCCGTCATTCCAGAGTTTCGCCATATCTTCCAAGAGTGGTTCGAGGAACACATCAATATCGTTGCCAGCTTGCTTCGGACCTTGGATAAGAATAGACAGCATAAGGTAGTTTCTTTTGTGACACAACCATGTTGGAAGGTTGTACATAGCCAGGATGACCGGCCATGTGCTGTGCACGGTCCTGTTTTCACCAAATGGATTCATTCCATCGATACTAAAAACAAACCTTATATTTCTACTGTCCTCTCTAAATTCTGGATATTTAAGATCAAAAATTTCCACTGAGTTCCATCTGCAGGGTGTCAAATCTCGTCGTCATTTCTCCTACGTTTCTCAGAATGTCAACGCACCAGTTGAGCATCCCTAGGGTTTGAGAACATACGCTTCAAACGATCGATCACTAGAAGGTACCACATCACCAAGGCAGGAATCTTTCTCTTCTTCTCGTCCTCGTTGTCAGAGGTTTCCTCATCAATACTCTCAGGACCGATAGCGGGTTTTTTTTTTGACACCTTTCTTCATCACAGTGTCAACATACACATGATTGTAACTTCTCTTGTATCGACTCACACCACATTTCGGACACTTCGTTTTGTCCTCGGACATGCGTGTATTTTTTGCACACCTAAAGACAATGCACATATAAGTTTTTTTGCTCTGTAAGTGCTTGTGGGCATCGTGTTGGGCTGTGGAAGCAATTTTGCTAGAAGACTCAAAAGATCTGAGAAACTGTTGTCGGACATCCATGGGTGGCCTTCAACTTTAGAAGTTCTAACACTGCCCGTAACTGAGTAAATTGTTTGTCACAACCATTTGCTTCTTCGTACAAAAGTTCTTTTGATGATTTCTCTAATTTTTCCATATTATCTAGTCTTTTCTGAGTCCCCATTGAACTCAACATCTGTGGTTCAGCGTGACGCAATAACTCTTCAAAGAAATCATCATCATCATCAGGATCAGCAGCAACGTCAAAATGATGAACTCCACCATCAAATGCACCATCGTCCCGATCATCATCATCATCATCATCATCATCATCATCATTGTTACGCCCAGCAGTTGTGTCATTATTTTCATTGCACTCCACTTGGAGTATTGTATCGTTTATCTCACCATGTTCAGTCCATATCATATAGTTTTTCTTGAAACCTCTCTTAACCAAGTGTGACTGGACTACTCTAGAATCTGCCCACTCTAGAATCGCATGCCTCGTGGCCTTTTCAACAAATTGACGAACGTTCTGATGGTATACGGGATCAATTCTTGGCAAATCATACATCCAGGCTCGATCCATCGATCTATATATCCTCTGTGACCTTCCTACATATTTCAATGAAAAATAATTTTAATATATGTAAAAACAATTTTTAATATAATTTTTTGATGATGAACAATAATAAATCTACTACTAATTTGATAAATCACAATAATAAATCTACTACACATAATTTAATAACACCAAATTAATAACTAAATCTACACTTGTATGTATAAATCTACTCATATTAAATTTAGTAAAATAATCTCTAATAAAACATTTTCGTCTTGTCTAAACACTAATTAAAATGCTCTCATCATTTGATAAATCAAAATAATAAATCTACTACTAATAATTTAACTAAATCTACTCATAATAAATCTACTACTAATAATTTGGCACCAAAATCTACTCATAATAAATCTACTCTAAACATTTTTTTTGCGAGAAAAATCTACTCTAAACATGAAAACATTTGGCACCAAAATCGAGAGCAAATGAAAACAAAATCGAGAGAACTAGATTAAGAGGAGAGATTTACTTTATGGAAGCCGAATTCCTGTGAAAAAATCGAGAAGAAAACCGCCCCCCCTAAAATCGCCGCCGCCGCTGTTCACGATCGATGAACATCGGGCTCTGGTCGGAACAGGAGTTGGGGGCTCGTTTTTATAGTGTATCCAGAACCGTTTCGGCTCTCCTAACACAGCCGACACGATAGACCCGAAGTTGGGCCGGCCCAGTACTAATGGAAAGTGGTGCCGGCTGGTATAACCCAACCGAGACCATAGAGGGGTCTATGGTCTCGGTTGGATTATACCAGCCGACACCATATCGTTTTCGGTATAAGACCCCACGCTCCGCCCGAATTTTTTCGCCGCCGCGCCCCTTAGTCGCCACGCCGCCGCGCCCCTCCTCGACCACGCCGGCGCGCCTCCGCTCCTGCGTAGAGCTCCCGTCGGCGCGCCCTTCGTCGACGCCGCGCCCCTCGACCACGCCGGCGCCCCTGCTCGACCACGCCGGCACCCCTTGTCCCTGCTCGAGGAGGTCCCGTCGGACGCCGCGCCACCAAGCTCCCGTCGCCGCCGCCGCCGAGCTCCCGTCGCCACGCGCCACCCGTCCTGTCTCGCGCTCGCGTCGGTGCGGCCCCTTGTCCCTGCTCGAGGAGGTCCCGTCGGCCGCCGCGCCACTGAGCTCCCGTCGCCGCCGCCGCCGAGCTCCCATCGCCACCGCCGCCGAGCTCCCGTCGCCGTGCGCCACCCGTCCTGTCTCGCGCTCGCGTCAGTGCGGCCCTCAGTCCCTGCCTCGAGGAGCTCCCGTCGGCCGCGCCCCCGTCCTGCCTCGAGGAGCTTCTCGTCGGCCGCGCCATCGTCGGCCGCGCCCTCAGTCCCTGCCTCAGCTCGACCCTGCCTCAGCGCTCCCGTATGGCTTCTTCTTTTTTTTGTGCATTTTTGTGTATTGACTATGTTCAACCATTGTTGAGTTGCTTCCATTCATCTTTTCACTTGCATATATCACAGATTCACTTAATTTAGTAAACAAGTTCCAGCATAGACTACTACGCTACGGATGCACCATAGAATGTATGTGGAATAATGTTTGTACTCCACAGTGAATTCTTTTAAGCACTCAGTTTGATGTGTAAGAGCTGAGTAATGAATCATCGACCTGCTAGAAAACTATTCCAGTGTGAATTTGGATGGTAACTTAGTCTATGCAAGTGATTGGTGCAATGTCTTTGTCATTGTCTTCAGTGACACAAATGGTTTCTACTGCTGCCTTTCAATTTCCATCTTTTAGGAATAACTGGTGCCAAATGTTAGTGCTACATGGTTAACAATTTCTGGTGTTAGCCTGTTGTGTCCTTCTTTTGGATACTAGTGTGCAGCTCTGGATTCCGAAGCAAAGGTAGCATTGTTCAACCATTGTTCAACTCTTGTGGCAGACATTTTCATAATTTTCAGAATTATCTAGGCCGTTGTGTACTACTATGACTTGACTTGCAGTTGTGTACTACTATGCTATCAATGTCGCAACTTAAGTTAATTAGCTAGGCCGTTTCTCATGTTAAAGACCATCTATGTTATTAGATCCCCTGCTTTACTATATCTGAATTGAGTAGTACTTTTGGAGAGATATAACAATATCATGTATTTTTCAAGTCAATGAATTCTTGTTTTCTTGCGTGTATTGGCTGAATCATCAATCATGTATATCATTGGTTAGTTGAATAGGGATACAAGTTAATCAGTAGTTAAACAATAATCCGATGACCCTTTTTGGCATATATTGTGTATATTAATTGAAGTATATCATTTTAACATTGTTAATAATATGTAGCATTTACACTATCTATCATGGAGAAGTCGATGTAGCATTGTTAAGATTTGGAGTTCAATGCAACTGTTTCATATGACTTTTTCTCGCTTTTTTCTCTAGAATATAGAAATGAAAAATGAGTATAGAGCACCGAGTCAAGATAGATATCTTTACACTAAGTACTCCCTCCGGATCAAATTAATTGACGTTGGCTAGTAATTTGATCCGGAGGTAGTAATTTTGGTGGACTAGTCTTGACATTGGAGTTAGCCGTAGAAAACTCTACAAAATACAAATGCATGCAGTTTTCAAATGCCAAGTCAATATCTAATCCAAACAACTTTTGTGTTGCTACCCATATGATGCCTGCTGTGCGCTTGCCCTCATATTGACAAGGAAAAAAAATCATGTTGCCATCTGATGTCATTCAGATTCATGATGCAATCTCTCATGCATCACATTCTGATCTGTAACCAGAAATGGTCAAACAAAATGGTGGTAGCTAATAAAGTTAACAAAGAGAAATAAAATGGAAGAATCATCACAATTTGTAGTCTTTTAAATTCTGTACTTGTGTTTATGACTTGCGCACTTGTGTTTATGCCATTCTGTACTTGTGTTTACTTTCTCCAAGAACAAAGCTGCACTTGTGTTTATGACTTGCGCAATTCCTGTTGTGTATACCATGCTTGCCTCCCATCCTTTAAGTGCAAATCTGCATGCCATGCTTGCCGCCCATGATCCACTACCTCTCTCTCATTCTTTCCTCTCTCTCTCTTAGTGAACGATTGGTACAATGTGTGCAAGTGTGATGTAGTGTTGATGTTCAATAAACTCTTCTCAATTTTCTTTAGTTAGTGTCAATAAATCATGAAGAAGGCGACAGAGAAAGCGGCTCAAGACCCACACGCTGCTGCTCCCACTACTGAACCGGCCCACTCTGCCATGTCGCCGGAGAAAGCGGCTCAAGACCCACACGCTGCTGCTCCCACTACTGAACCGGCCCACTCCGCCATGTCGCCGGAGAATGCAGCTCAAGACCAGCACACCGCTGCACCGGCCGGCACCACTGAACCGGCCGGCACCACTGTGGCTCAAGAGCAGCATGTTGGTGGTCACTCTACAGAACCGGCCGCCTCGATGATGGTGGCGGATAATGCTGCTCCGATGGAATGGGATTCAGCAAGCTCCGGTTCCGATGGATCCGCTGATAGAGGATCCCCTAGATCGTGGCACAGTCCGGAGGATGAATTGGGCCACTTGTTACCGAAGAGGAGGCACCGAAACCGTTCTGATGAGGACTCGGATTATATTCCTGATCCCAATGAGGTATTATAGTGCCGTTTAGTTTCAATTATTGTTGCTCGTGTTTTATTAAGTCTACCAATTCTTTCTAGATTAATATTCATGAAGAAGATGTGACCTCGGCCCCAGTACCGCCGGAAAATCCGGATCAATCCGTGCCGTCGGAAACCGGAAAGAAAGCACGAGTTGAGCAAAGCGAGGTTGCAATACGATGCCATCCTCCATCGTATACGTGACAGAGCTTGGAAAGAGCGGGCTTCCATCTGCCCCCAAGCAAGCAGTTCTCGCGTACAAACGTGCTGCCGGGTTTCAAGTTAGGGACAATGTCCCCATCACCATCAAAGATTGGCGGCTCGTGCCTGATGAGACAAAAACAAAGCTTTGGGACAATCTGACAGAGAAAATCAAGTTCCCACCAGGCGTAGATGAAGAAGAAGTGAAGAAAAACGTTCTCATTCATATGGGAGTCTTGTTTCGTAGGTGGAAGCACGAGTACAATAATAAGTATGTCAAGCAGAATAAAAAACCAAAACATATGGGTAAAATTACAGAGGCTCAGTGGAATGAATTCGTTGCATATAAGACCAATCCTGATTCCCTAGCCATCAGTAATAAATACTCTGAGCTGTCAAAGAAGAATCAGTACCCACATCACCTGGGATCAAGCGGATACGAGGCAAAAATTCCCGAATGGCGGAGTAAGCTAGAACAAGCTGTCATTGCCGGCAAACCGAACCCGCTAGAAGAATTTGACAAAAGAACCCAGTACTGGTTACTGGCTCGGTCAAACTTGACCGACGAAGGCAGCCTTGAGTTCAAGAACCCGGAAGTTGCGTCAGTTGAGAGAAAGGCACATCAAATCGCTGCGCAACAAAGACTGGGTCTCTTTAAGCCTACTCCCTCCGTTCATAAATATAAGATGTTTTAGCTTTTGTCCATATTCACATGTGTCAACATGTATGTAGACATGTTTTAATGTGTGTGTACACTTATTTGGATGTGCATCTAGTCAACATGTGAGCTAGCTAAAACATCTTATATTAAAAAACGGAGGGCGTACTAGGGAGAAGGACCAACTAACTGCAGCCCTCGGAAACCCTGAACACACTGGACGGGTCCGTGCAGTGGGCTCAATCCAAAAGATGTGACAGTTATAAAAAGCGGGACAGATACAAGAAAGATATGGAAGCCGCGCTTGAAGAAAAGCTCACCAACATGCTTGAGAACAAATTTATGCAGTTTGTCCAAAATCTCGACCAAGGCGGCCACTTGGGTTTTCTGTCGCCCGAAATGAGGCAGCAAGTGACTCAGAATCGACCGCCCCATATCTTTGGACCACCGAACCTTAACACAAGCAGCGCGGCCTCCACTCCAGCAGTAGCCACATGGTATCCCGTCGATGATATCACGGTTGACACCCCTTGCGAACTTCACGTTCCTGTCAGCAGAGTAGGAGGCAAAACAAAAAAGGTTGCGACTGGTATGGCTATGCCAGGACGTGTTTTCCACAACATGCCCATCCCGTCCGAACTTGAAACGAGGCAAAAGCTTTGCCTTTTTTATTGATATAGAAGAAGCAAACTGACACGGCCTAAGCCAAAAGAAAAACAGTTACATAATGTAAAAACTCAAGAAACAAGCTCTCCTAGGTGTCTTGCGCCCGCCAGGATCCAGTTCTTCCCTTCATTCTTTATCTTGTCGAAAAGGACCATCGGCAAAGTGAACTTATTGTTAAAGACCCGAGCATTCCTCTCTTTCCACAATTCCCAAGTCAGGAGAATGATGGCCGACTTGAGGCCTTTGGGGTGTGCAGTTGGCGTCTTAGCAAGGGCCTGCCAGTAGTCAAGCACCGTGGGCCGCCCATTGCCCAAATCGAAGACTAAGGAGGGGCAGGATAGCCAGGAAGCAGCGGCCTGCCAAATCCCGTCGGAACTTGCTAAGGTGTTGGTTCAGCAAATCACTGACATGGACTATGTTGATTTACAACTAGAATATGTCATGCCTGAGGGAGTTAAGGAACTGGGAGAGGCTGTTAATCAGTTCATCCTTTGGAACCGGCGTGAAATCATCATCGATGCACCGTTGTCGCCCCAATATCAACGCGTACGGCAGTCGAGCCTGACACCAACATCTTCTCCCACGAACCAACTCAAAGGAGCTCCTCTGCCTATCGAAGCTCCTCTGCCAGATCCTCCACAACCGCAATCGCCATCACCTATCAGAGAAGCTCCTCTGCCAGTTCGGCCACCTTCACCACCGCGCTGGGCGACGCCCTCGGCCGCGACCGGCGCACCGGCGACCGCCTTGCCACCCTCGCGCGCACCGCCGCGCCTTGCAGCTGGGCACGCCCTTGGCCGCAACCGGCGCACCGGCCGCCTCCGCCACCCTCGCGCGCACCGCCGCGCTTCGCCGCTGGTCACGCCCTCGGCCGTGACCAGCGCACCGGCGACCGCGGAGACGTGCCCAGGTGAGCGCGCGCGACGTGCTGGTGGCGCCGTTGGCTGTGCCGCCAGGTATTCCGACGTGCGCCAGGTGTTCGATAAAATGTCTATTCATAATTTGTACTATGGCGAATAGTTGCGAAGGAAAAAATACAGGTTGCACTTTGTAAAAAAACAGACTGCCACGTCAGCGACTTAACGTCCATTTCGACGGAGTGACTAACGTGGCTCTACCACGCAACTAAGTGACCACGATTTGGCGTTTTTCCAGTTGGTGACCAATGCGCTCGCTCGTGGCAACTTCGTGACCGCACATGCGTTTTACTCTTCCAAAAGGACCATCCTGAACCATCTCCTTATAAGAAAATCCATCGGGACCTGGCCCTCTACGAACCAAAGTCTCGTTCAGAGCAAGCAGACATGTTCTTTTCCACGTTGAGAAAAGACAAGACGCAACCACAACCTAGCATGTCGGCACCGTCAGTGCCTTGTTCAATGCCTCACCTCCAAGTTCCTATATGAAGGCGTATGAAATTGACAAATACGTAGAAGATGGTCAAGTTTACGATCGAGAATCATTATGCATAAGACAAACTGATCCGGTATACTTTGAGCAAGATGTTCCTCCGACCTTTGTATTTGGTAAACCATTCGCCACCAGCGCACAGCTTTCCAAATGACCTGCACCACTTAGGGGACTCCACAACTTCTACATGACGGCGAGCAGGGGCTACGCCCCCCCTATGATCGTTGTTTCCTTTGGAAATATTAGCATTACACTCACTTGTTTAGCCTATGTTAGCTAGCTGAGCCACCCCCATACAAATGACACACAATAATTGCCCCCCCTAACCTTACTTGCATTGGGTGTGAGGAATATCACATTTCAAGTGCCAGAACACGCCTTTTGGAGCGGCTCTTACCAGTCGTCTATCGAATGGGAAGATTTGTGGCTCATGCATGTTCCATAAGAGGTGGCTCGACATCAACCTCGTACTCCTCTGGTGCCTGTACGTTCTGCCTTGCTCTTTCTACCTTCTCAATACATTGTTCTTTCAACACGCTCATACGATATTTCTATGTAGGATGCAATTCATAGATGGTGAGAAAGTTGGCAAGTTCTGCGAGATCGGGATCCTCGACCCGACGCGGGTTAATCAAGCATGTTTCACCGCCAAGATGAACAAGGACTCTGACGAGTACAAGAATATGACTAAAAAGGAGTTTGATAAAGCGGTAAAAAAGAAGGAAGCTGAACTGAGGATGGAGGTTGCGACGTACATTGCACGAGCTACCTACAACCATATACAAAATGGCAAGAGAACGATCAGGATTCCATACTTTTTCGAGTAAGTTCGATAGGTCCTTTACATTGCATTCATTTTAAATATAAGTGTTTACTCTAAGGGCGTGTTCGGCAACCCGCTGGCTTCCAGCTTCCCGCCGGAGCAGGTCGGAGCAGTGCCGAACGCACCAACTCCACGAAGCCAGATCCGCGGAGCGGGCCTATTTCTGTGTACAAACCGCGGAGCACCTCTTTCGGAGATCCGCGGAGCACCCGACGGCGGAGCAGCACGATATTACGAAGAGACTGCCACCGCCAAGTCAAATAACGGTTCGCTCCTTTCCTTTTCTTTTCTCCCGAGCGAGGCAGAGACATCTCTCCCAGGGTCCTTTTCCTCCACCGCCACCGCGCACCCCCTCCCCCGCCGCCGCCGGCTCCCCCGGCCTCCTCCCGCCGCCCGCCGCGGCCGCCGGAGCGGGAACTGCCGGAGGCCCTGGTCGACCTCGAGCGCGGCCGTGCAGCCCGCAGAGCCCGCCCCCGCCGCCGCATCGACCTCCGCGGCGAGCTCGAGATCCCCCCGGCCACCGCCGCCGCTGCCGCTGTACCCGAGGTCGCCGGCGTCCTCCTAGCACGGCCACCCACCCGCCCGAGGTCGTCGTCTTCCTCTCCTCCCAGCAGAGCTCGGCCTCCACTTCTCCCTCCCCGAGGTCGCCGGCGTCCTCCTAGCGTGGCCCCGCCACAGCTAGCGCCCCACCACCCCACCCCCTGCGCCAGAGCTCGCGGTCCTCCCCAGTCCGCCTCGCCCCTCACCGAATGCGAGCTCGTCGGCCATGGATTTAGGTCGTCCCTGTGAAATTAGATGGTGAATTGCTTTTTTTTCCAGACCTATTGGAGCGGAGCAGCGCCGAACGTTTTCGCTCCGGCCGGAGAGCAGTTTCGCGTACGCGGAGCCGGATCGACGGATTTGGGCGGAGCAGAGAGTTTCCGAACACGCCCTAAGCTTAACAAATCTGATTGCGAAGGCAGTAAGCACTACGTCCTTATCGTCATGTGTCCGAAAACTGGTGCAGCATCGGCGTTGGACTCCCTGAACACGCCCAAGTCACAACGCAGACCTTTCGTCTCGATTTTAAAGAAGTATGTGAATTCTATTACATTTGTAGGTCGTATCCTTCATTATTAGATTTATAACCTTATTGTATTTTTGAAACAGTGCATATAAATACTACCGCACGGTTTTAAAGGGCCCGACGCCTGATAACGACGAACCTTTGTATATGCATTATGGATTTCACTGTTCTAAACAAGAACCAGGCAGTCTACATTGCGGATACTATTTGTGTGAGCACATGAGAATGACACAGGTGTACAAAGTCAATCGTGAGGATGTAAGTCAATAGTGCTCTTTACATATATATTTATATATGTTATGTTATGTTATATATCCATATTTTACTAACAACTATTTCATCTTCATTCCATCAGATTCCGCGATATAACAAAGAGTTTGAGTGGTTATTTAATAATGATATGTGCAAAGAGGGAATCGACCACATTATCTCGGACATGTGCACCTTCCTACGTCGGGAGGTATTCCATATTGAAGGCCGCTTTTCGACAAGAATGGCACATTGGCGGAGTTTCCTCAACTTACGACGTACGAGCGATTTGGTATTTGATAAATTAGTTGGAACAATGTAATGAGTATATGTGTGTTTGAACAATGTAATGACTATATGTGTGATGCAACAATATTGTTGTATGATTTTGGAGAATATATATATATATCTGTGATTCTCTGTGTATATGTGATTCTGGGCCACTGTTATGTGATTTGAAATTGGAATATCTATTTGAATTATGAATTCTGGACAAATATGAATTTGAATTTGAATGGTTGTTGAAAGGATCAATGGTCGTGGCTAGTATAAAGTAGCCGCGACCATAGACATAAAGTAGCCGCGACCATAGGTGGGGTCTATGGTCGCGGCTGGCCTAACCTAGCCGCGACCATAGGGAGGCTCTATGGTCGCGGTCGGCCCAACCGACACGATAGGTGTCGGCTGCTGTAGCCGACACGATAGGCCCCTTACCAGCCGCGACTATAGGCCCTTTTTTAGTAGTGATTGGTCCATTTGGCTTATAGCTAGGGAGACAGTGAACGGGCGTATGATCCGATCCATTGGTCCATTTGGCAAACAGCTAGGGAGACAGCCAACGGGCGTATAACAATAATACTTGGGTGTTTTAACAAGTTAAACGTTTCAATCTGTAACCATCAAATTTTATTTATTTACACGCATCAATTATATATTTACACACATGAATTATACATCTCGCCGACAACGACCACAAGTATTCATTGGGGTACAACGATCATGATGTCGTGCCATGCCTGATAGGGCGGAATTCAGTGTGTCCACATGAGATTTCATTAGGGTGGAACGATCATGCATGATGCCCTGCCATGCCTGATAGGGCGGAATTAAGTAATTTGTCCACACAGGATTTCCGGATGTGGTTTTGAAAGTTGTACTTTTGAGAAGCCAAAATATCGACTCTGTGCTGCTAAAGTATGCAGGTTGTAGATCGCGCCCGTAGAGACGCGGGCATGAATCAGCCACCACTGAGGCGTGTTTTACGGGCCACAAGCACGCTTCCACTGCAGTACACGCCCACCGCCACGCGGCAAGCACCAACGCAACCCGCCCGACATGCCAGGGACATATGGCGTCAGCTGTGCTGCATGCTGCATGTTGATTATGTCATCTGTCAGCTCAGAAGATCTGTGCTGCGTGCTGCATGCTGCATGTTGATTATGTCATCTATCAGCTCAGCTAGCTAGCTCTAGCCTTTCCCCCACCATGCGGGACCTTCACTATCGATTGGAGTGCTCCAATGTTTACTTGCTACCTAGCTCTTGCATGCAAATCTTTGGAGAATTATATCTCGTAAACAGTTTGTCGAAACTGTAATTTATTTGCACCATTGTGATGCAGATGGTGAACTCTATAAAATGAGTCCAATATCATATATATATTCTTACGTAAATATTGTGTATCTCATTGGACCCACATGTCATAGAAAATAACTTTGCAAATTAATTATAAATTTAAACATGGATAAACGGCGATGGATATCCCTAAATTCTTGAAGATATCTAAACTCAGGATCAAGGATAACCGGTGATACGCAATGAAGATATCCACACGTGGGGGTATGTGGACCCGTAAAGTATTTCCAGAGGTTTCATGATTTGTACAAGGACATCAACAAGTTAAAACATAGATATCCGGTGATGGCTAACCCTAAATTCTTGAAGATATCTGAAATCAAGATCGAATCTAACCGGTGATAAGCAATGAAGATATCCACATGTAGGGACATGGGTCCGAACCTCATTTCCAGATGCTAACCCATTTTTTTGAAGATATCTAAAATGGGGAGAAAGGCTAGAGCTAGCAGATGACAGAATCAAGAGAGAGAATATGCGCTGTGCGCCATATACGCGGTAGAAAATCCGCGTTCGTGAATTAATGTCTATCTAGTAAAGGTGCTTTTGGTTTTGGTATCATTGGCTGCTCTGTTTCAGAGTTTGTCTTGACTAATTAATTATTGAGTGTCGTAAGCTGTGTGATCATCACTGTCCTCTGCTATATTCATCGGCGTGACATGGCACTTTGTTTGGACTAGCTAACATTCATTTTTTTGCAAAGTCTGCACACAAAATCTGCTTACAAGTTTGGTTCCGTTTGCCTCCCAATTTCATGATGATAATGTATGGCAAATTTCAGCCTCTGATGCTACCAAAATCTTCTCAAAGCACTAGGTCATCAAATTTTCCTGTCTTCGGTAGGTAGGGATTCTTATTGTTTTGAATTTTTAAAAACTAATTACATCTACCTTACAAGAAGATACATGCATGGATAGTAATAATAAACTAACAGCAGAACCAAACATCCGCATGTAACAAGAGTCGATGCATGAGATCAACGACTTTGAGGCCACATGCGGCTGATCCCACGATCACGCTGTAGGCGGCACCCTTGAGCCCCTCGCGAACGATGGCCCCGTCCCTCGGTTCACGGATAAAAGGGCGCTGGCACCACCCCAGGCGAGCGCGAAGCTCAAGGGGCCATGGACGCGGGGCATGTGCATCATGCTGCAATCGATGGCTGTTAGTACGCCGAACCAGGCCGCGCCGCGCGCGGTGGACGCGGGGCCTGTTGGTGATGACCTCCTCGACGCCGCCGGCGAGACGGCGTCCCTTGGAGGAACTGCGCAGAGTGCCCTTGACGAAATAGAAGACGGATCCGCCAATGGAGACAAGGATGAAGGTCTCGCAGCCGATCCGGACGCCATCCCGTAACGTCATCGGCTGCGTGAGATGTGGCGACAACCTCTATTTTTTTCTGTAGGGATCATGGTTTTGGTTACCCGTCGGGAAGTCCGATTACCGCCGGGTAACCGGACATCCCGACCACCCCCGAAAAATGGTCATCCCGGGAAAAAAATCCCAACAATTTTGAAATTTTGAAATTTTAACAAAAATTCTCGGCAAATGGTCAAATCGGAACCAATTTGTTTTGAATGTTTGAATTTTGCTTTTCAAATTCGTCCAGTAATCGGTCAGGATTTTCCGGTTACCGTAAGCCCGACCACCCTCGGGAGTTTTTTTTCTACCGGGAACCAAAACCTTGGTATGGATTCTTTTTTATAGCTACTCATTGTAATATTACTCATTGGGATGTTTTAGTAGGTATGTTGTTACTTTTTCTTGAAGGGGGTTACTTTTCTTTTTTGAACGCCAAGTGGTTTTGAACATGGTCATTGTAATCGTGAAGCCCTTTCTTCTGTGCGCTTCTTCATGTTTTCGTATCTTACTCCAAATATTCAAGTATCACAGGGACGTCTCTTGTAACAAGAGGTCACCCGGATTAATAATTTGACAGGTTAAAGAGTGTAAATAACGCCCAAATAAATTACAGATGCGCAAGCCGTATAGTTGCGATAACACAACAAAATTTCGGCAGGTCCAGATATTATTGCTTCTTCTTGGCGGACGAGCGCGATTTAAACCAGTATCGGAAAACATAAGGTCCTTAGAGATGCGGGATATCGACGATGCCCACACCTCTTGCATGCTAAGCGAGACCGTTCTATCAGAGTTAGGCCATCTATAACGCGGTGTTAGTGTGTGGACGAACAAAGAGGATCGGTTGATAAAAGGACCTCGATGGGATGAATTTGATAAAAGGATCGGTTTCGGGAGTCGAGAAAATATGAGAACAATAACAGAAAAATATGTAATTTGATACAGGAACTGGTAAGAATTCGGCGTCGCCGAGAAGTTTGATAAACACCTCGTGGGAAGCTTTCAAAATTGGGCCCAATGGTGGAGTTAAGCCAATGCAAATTTGTTGTTCGTTTTGACGATAAGGTTTCCTACTTTTTATTTCTTTCTGTTTTTTTCTTGTTTGTTATCTTTCTTCTTTTTTTGTTCCTTTTTTCTTCTTCTTCTTTCTTTCTATTTTTTTTTCATGTTTCCTTTTTCGTTTGAATTCTTCTATGATTTTAGAAAACATCATATTTTGAATAAAAATGTTCATGTATTTGAAACAACGTTCAAGGGTTCAAAAAAAGTATTCCTGTTCAAAAAAATATTCATACGGGTTAAAAAAATGTTTGCGTTTAAAAAATATGATCACCAATTTTGAAAATAAATCACCAATGTAGAGATAATGTTCATTGGGGTTAAAAGGGTCAGGGATTTGAAATATTGGTATTATTAAAATTATTAATTAATTTAATAGAAACTTGATATTTTCCTGGGATGTTTTATAAAGATGAAAAAAAAAACTCAGCTGGTTCGTTCAGGCGGTGACCAAAAGCCTAAAATGAAGTGTCTGTAGTCCGTTAGGCACAACTCATGGCCAACCCACTTCTTTCTCTTTCTCGGATCGGCCGCCTACGCTCCACTGTCGCCCCACTTCTCCCCCAAGAAAGAGTTGAATAATGGGCGGCACCACCGGTGCCGCCGGCGGCAGAGGCAGCGGCGTCATCGAGGAGGAAGAGATGGCCCGCTGTAACTTAGACGCTCTAACCAAATCCTCCTTTTCCTCGTAGGAGAAATGCTTGTAGTTAGCTTATTGATAATGGAGATGGTTTTAATGGAGACGACTTGGACGCGACTCCAAACATACTCCAATTTTCATTTAAAACTTGTAATTGCTAGGCCAAATCCTCTTGAAGGAGAATCTTGGTGGAGCTAGAAATGAAGTCCTATGAAGAGGCCATGGATGAGCAAACAGAGGACGTCAGAGCAGGTCAACAGACAGAGAGATCTCATCGGCAAGGATTTGTGCTAGAAAATTTTGCGGTGGCGGAGGAGAAGCTGATGTCTCGCCTTGTGAGCCCTTTGTAGGGATGTAAATGGATGGGATATCTATGCAACAAATTCGTTACCGAGTCTGTTTTCAATAATTCATATCCGGTCTGAAGGAATCCATCCGATAAGGATATCTGACTTCAAATAAAACACGTATATAGTATCACTGTGATGCATACGCCAAGGCAGCGTCCCCCTTTTCAAAAAAATAGCATCCAAAGATGTATTATTCATAAAATAATTGGGATTATCCAATATTTTTAACCACATAATCCAATTTTGACTAAGAACATAGCCTATATATCATTTTTTACATGAATATGTCATATTTATTAGCTAGTGAGTTATTACCGAACGAAGAACATTCAACTTTCATCCCTAAACTTTTCAGGAAGTTCACGTTTGTTCTAAAACTTCTGTTTGGTCTGAAATGAACCCTGGACTTCTGAAAAGTCCATTTATCACATCTTACTCTAAGAAAAATGTTTGCATGGGTAACATGTAGCGCAAAAAAGGGTAAACCATGAATTGGAATTGAATCTTGATCGCCTTTTCCACATAATCAAAATCCCCACCCGGACATTACATCTCCAAACCTACAGAGCACCTGTGGTTGTCGTAGCACTTGCGGGAAGCAAAAGCTTTATAATGCTATAAGTAAACTTTGGTAAGAGTTCAGAGAGGAAAAGTGGAGTCTGAATTCGTTCGTGAATTCAATGGAATCCGATCCATTTACGTACTTCTTTATAATAAAGCCCCTGGGCTGTCCATGTGAAACACGATTAGCCCAATATTATTTTCCAGATCTATATACACAGCCCATGGGCCAACCCACTTCTTTCTCGCTTTACGCCTCTGCCCCACTTCTCCCCCAAGAAAGAAAAGGTTGAATCATGGACGACAACACCGGCGCCGCCGCCGCCGCCGCCGTCGGAGCCAGCGGCCTCAGTGCGGAGGAAGAGAAGGCCCGCCTGTCCTTCATCGCCGACAACCTCGAGACCAGAGACGCGTACGCACCTCTCCCCCTCCTCCTAATTCCCACTGCTCGCTCGCTCCCTCCCCACCCATCTAATGGCGTCCCTTGCTCGTTCCGCAGGATCCGGATGTACCGCTGGCTGTCGCAGAAGTGCTTCTCCGAGTGCGTCAGCACCTTCTACCGCAAGGCGCTCGGCAAGAGCGAGGGGACTGCGTCCGCACCTGCGTCCGCAAGTTCCAGCTCGTCAAGTCCACCACCACCGAACAATTCCTCGAACTCGCCAACCCCGCCGCCGCCGCCCCCTCCTTCGACGACGACGAGTGATTCGTGGGCCGGTGGCGGCGGCTCTGCTGTGCGAGGGAAGGATTTTTTTTGCCTGTTCTTGTTAAATCTGATAGTAGCTTGTGGTACCTGAAGCAGAAACACAGTAGTAGTAGCAGAACCACGGATTCAGATGCAGTTTTTCGGCCTCGGTTGCGTCTGTACCCGATTCAGTACTTGGATAGATGCAAGCGTGAATGACTTGTTTCCTTGTTTTACAAGCTTAGTATCCATGAATCTTATCTTCAGTGTCATGAATTTTATTGTCTGATTGTCCTAACTCAAGCTCATAATGTGCATTTGATACAAACCTGAATTCTTGGTTTTTCGGCTTGCTGTATCGAACCACAGAATTCTGAACTTGGATGGATGCAAACATGAATGAGTGAATGGTTTTTTGAGCACCCTTTTAGCTTCAGAGGACAAAGGTGGTAGGCAGGCAACTTAACTTGAATCTGAAACAATGGATGTATGTGACTAGTGGTAGATAAATAGCTAGATGAGCCGCTGTGCCAGTTACTTGTGTCCTAGACAAATTCTTAACAAAAACACCTCAGAGATTTTCTTGTTTCAGTGTTTATATAGTATTGAAAAAGCTGTGAAATTTGCAAGATATCCATGTATTTGTTTAAATTTTCTTCATTAGATGACTAGGGGTGGTAGAAAGTGTGGTTAATTTACATGATTGCACCATGCGCTAGGATACTAGTAGTAAATAGGATTGGGAGGCATTGGGACAATCATTGGGAGAAAAGTGGACATTGTCTTTTGAGCACCCTTTTAACTTCAGAGGACAAAGATGGTAGGCAGTCAACTTAAATTGAATCTGCCACGATGGATGTGATGTGACTGATGGTAGATAAATAGCTAGATGAGCTGTTGTGACAGTAACTTGTGTCCTATACAAATTCTCAACAAAAGCACTTGAGAGATTTTGTCCAACAGAATCTGTACCAGCTCGTCAAGTCCGCCTATGGCGCCTGCTTCGACGAGCTCGCCGACCCCGCGGCCGACACCGTCTCCTTCGATGACGAATGATTCGTGCGTCCAGCATGCCCGCCGGTGGTGGCGGTCTTCTGTGGGAGGGAGGAATTCTTTTGCCTGCTCTTGTTAAATCTTTTGCAGTCGAGATACTAGCTTTTGATACCTGAAGAATAAACACAATAGTAGTAGCAGAACCACGGATCTGATGCAGTTTTTCGCCTCGGCTGTATCGAAGCACTGAATTCTGAACATGGATGGATGCGGATATGAATGAATGGTTTCCTTATTTTACAAGCTTAGTATCCATGAATCTTAACTTCAGTGTCATGCATTTTCTTCTCTGATTGTCCAACTCAAGCTCACAATGTGCATTTGATACAAACCATGGTTTTCGAGTCGATGAGTCGACGAGTCGTTCAGGGGTAGCGACTCTTGACTAGTCGTGACTAGTCGAGACTCATGGTCGACTAGTCGACATGAGTAGTTTAGCAATATGTACTATATAATTACCATATTATATGTATAATTGTATATAACTATATACTTATTAAGAGGCCCCGAAGAAACTCTCTTCCCACACAAATTACATTGCAGCAACAACCTGGATCCTTCAAGTTCCGGCCAGAATGCATACTTCCAAGCTGGATCCTTGCTCCTTGCTGGCCTCCTCTTAGGATCTTTGAATGGGTCATAGTGCTCATCAGCTTCTTGTGCAGCTTGAGCTGAACGAACAACCTGGGCTATCTCTGGCTGGGACATGGTGCTTGCTGTGAATCTGTGGTAGAAGGAAAACAACTCCACTTAACTTGTTTGTTCACCTAATCGAGCCCTAAGCCCTCAAGCAGAAGCACTAGAACAGAGAGGAAGAGGATACTAGTTACCTGTAGCAGCATCCGGCAGAGCAGCAGCCCGTGAAGGAGGGAGAAGCAGATCAGCAGTAGACGGGCGGAGGGAGAAGCAGACCAGGAAGGAGCCGGTGGAGGAGAGGGTCAGGAGCCATGGCCTTGCAGCGGCGGCCGGCTGGATCTTGGGGCGGCGGTGCCGCCCGGCTAGATCTTGGGCGGCGGCGGTCAAGGGAGAGAGCCAACGAGCGCCAAAGCAGCTTTTGGCTCGGGAGGTGGTGGGGGGGGGGGGGGGGGGGGATCTGATGCGATTAGGTTTCACGGGGGGCACTGGGAAAACATATTGGAAAAAAATCTGACAGGCGGGGCCAACTTCAAGTCGTTTTCGACTCAAAAGGCTGGACTAGTCGAGACTAGTCGATTGAGTCGCTCGACTCAACAAATGAGTCGAGTCGAGATGTCGAGTCGACATTTTTTGGCGACTCATCGACTAGTCGTCGACTAGTATTGACTAGTCGCTTGACTCGAAATCCATGATACAAACCCAAATTCTTGTTATTTTGGCTTCCATTACGGCCACATAATTCTGAACTGATGGATGCAAACATGAATGAATGGTTATTTCTATTACAAGCTTAGTATCGATGAATCTTTCTTCCAGTGCCATGCCTTTTCTAGTCTGCTTGAAACCTGCTGCTTCCATGTTTCAACTCCAGTTCAGAATGTGCACTGATGCAAACCTGAATTCTCCGTGCCGTTTCATGGTTCATGTGTACCTTTGTTTACCAGGCTCCTCAAACACAAGCTCAGGGTTTTCCCATAGGCTAGTAAGAGATCAACTCAACAATTTCGGATGATGATTTGATGTTCTTTTCTTGTTTCAGTCAATACTTGCTCCCATCTTTTGCCGCGATATGGCAAAAACTTGAATCCTAACTGTCATGTGATGATTGAAAATTTGATGCTTACAACAGTTGTCAACATCACCGCAATCAAGCTCATGTCGTTTTTTTTTCAGACCTGTTACAAGATCAGCACTCAGCCAACACTGAATTTACTTGATATACCCTTATGCCTTACAGGATCAAAATCCAGCAAGCTAGATTCACTTATGTTGTATCTCTATGTCTGAAAGGTTAACTTGTCATGTTAAAGGAACTTCAGGTTACAAGACAAAGAATGATTGGTTCACGAAATATGGTTCATCAGAGGGGCGAGTAGACCTGAAATGGCTACAACCAAGATACCAGAAAAACTTAGGCGAAAAGGGTATATCTAAAGGAAGGGTATATCTAAAGGAATTTTACAAGTACCAGTTAGCCATTGGTTGTTTTGATGTCCATCCAGGTAACGTTATGTAACGAACTAACACTGAACTTTACCATTGCTTACTTTGTTTGTTTTACCAAGTCGAATCATTTTATTGCTGGTATTCGCCGAGTTGATTCCCGAACAGAAGAATCTTATATCTTCAGACCTTGCTGGCTGGTATTAGTGGGGTTGGGAACCTCTATTTGGACTTTGGGAAGATATTTCGGAGTATTTTGTATTTGCTGTTGTCCATTGATGAGCTTAATCTGGTTTGGAAAATTCTGGGAGTCGTTGACGAATACCAATTTATTTACTGCTAATAACCCCTTCCGATTTATCTTCACCTGCTTTTACTTGTTATATTTACCAACAATGCTGTCGAGTATTGCTCAAGCGTTTCTCAATCATCTGGGATTCTGGGGACGTGAGCAAGAACCATTGCTGTTAACACCTGCATAGTCTGTACATATATGACACCTGAAACTTGCATTGTACTTGTAGTTTAAATTGGCACCTTCTTTTTATGTAAACTAATGATCAGAAGGCCCGGATTCGTAGTTTTAAGTTACCAGCATGCATGGTTCGGACGATGATGATCGTTCCCACGTCAACCAGCAGATTCCTGGCACATCATTTTAACTTCATGGGATAGTGGTGGTAGGCAGGCAACTTAACATGAATCTGACACAATGAATGTGATATGACTGGTGGTAGATAAATAGCTAGATGAACCGCTGTGCCACTAACTTGTGTCCTACACAAATCCTCGACACAAACACTTCAGAAATTTTCTTGTTTCAGTGTTCATATATCTACAAGATGTCCATGTATTTGTTCTAGTTTTTGCCCTTAGATAAGTTGGCCTCAGAAGAAAAGTGGTTTATTTACAGGAATGCAGCATGTGCTAGCATACTAGTAGTAAATAGAATTGGAAGGCATTGGGACAATTATTCCTAGTGACGCAGAGTCGTGATGTTGCTTCATACCAAAATCAACAGAATTCTACTTGAAATCAAGCGCATGATATAACACCATCACTCACATTATATGCTAGGAGTAGGAGCTGATATACACGACACATGACTTAATCTATACTGTACCTCGTACATGACAAGTAAGTGGTCTGCGACTGCTGTAAAGTATAGTCTAGAGTTTGTTTGTCGTGTGTGATGCACGGTTGCTAATCTCCCAAGCGCATGATCCAAGCATTGTTTCTTGTTTTTACTGATCTGAACTGTAGCAACGCTGCTGTGTTTTCTACCTCAATCCGACTTTGATGCTTTCTGTAGAAAAGCAGAGCCCTGTGGCCTGATCACATTAGTTTGGAGCAGAGCGAGTAGCTTGGTGCGTTGGAGGCGGCGGTGGGGATGCATTGGTGGCGGAGACCCGGGCAGCGGTGGTCTGCCGGGGTCGGCTTGCTATGCGATCTGGAGGCCCCGAATGTTTTATACTCCTTCCGTTCTAAATTAGATAACTTCCATTTATCCAAATATGGATGTACCTAGACATGTTATATGTATACATACATCCACATATTCACAAATGGAAGTCATCTAATATGGAACGGAGGGAGTAGTTAAGAGACTTGCGAACTAGTATCTGACTTTGCGGTGGCAAAACTCTCGTAGGTTCTTCCAACTCCTAGTTTTGCTGATCCGGGCATACCCAAATACCCGCTTCACGTTCTGACCTAGCAGAAGTTGCACAACACGAAATAAAGTGTAGAAAAATCCATGTTTGCAATATTTTTTCACCATATACAACATAGTTCCAAAACACGAAATAAAGTGTTTGGCATGTCAAACACACCTACGCAGCAAATCTGTAATATCTGAAAACCTTTATTCGAATCGTCCAACAATGAATGAAAGCTAGACCGGTGCATATATACAGTAGCACTTACGATATGTCGTTCGCTAAGGTGTTGAACTGTGACAGAACATGACTAGCTTGGGAGCGACTAGTGGACATAGTCTTTTGAGAACCCTTTTAGCTTCAGAGGACAAAGGTGGTAGGCAGGCAACTTAACTTGGATCTGAAACAATGGATGCGATGTGACTAGTGCTAGATAAATAGCTAGATGAGCCGCTGTGCCACTAACTTGTGGCCTAGACAAATTCTTAACAAAAACACTTCAGAGATTTTCTTGTTTCAGTTTTTATATAGTATTGAAAAAGCTGTGAAATATGCAAGATATCCATGTATTCGTTTAGTTTTTCTCCATTAGATAGGTCCGTATTTGCACCATGCGCTAGGATACTAGTAGTAAATAGGATTGGGAGGCATTTGGACAATTATTGGTAGTCTCACCTGGAGCTAATGTTGCTGCATACAAAAACTACCAGCATGCTCATGGAAATCAAGCTCAAGCTACAATAATATCACCCATAATACATGCTAGAAGGTGATATACCCGACATATAACTTAATCTAGGGTGTATCTCCTACGAGACAAGATTCGGGGAAAACCTCCTGAACTGCAAGTGGTCTGCGTGTGTTGGTAAAGTGTAGTCTAGATTTTGTTTGTTTGAGCACGTATGTGTGTCATGCATCTCTAGTCGCCGTCTGCTGTTTCTAGGCTTGTTTATTTCCCTAGCGCCTGTTCAAAGCCCAATTTTTTCTGTTCAAAACTGTAACAACGCTGCTGGGTTTTTCACCCCAATCCGATTTTGCCGCTTCCTGTAGAAAAGCAGGGCCCTATGGACTATGGTATGTTCACATTAACTGGAGCAGCCCAAGGAGCTTGGTGCCGTTGGAGGCGGCGGTGGGGATGCATCGGGGACGGAGAACCGCGGCAGCAGGGGCGGCGGTGGTCTCGCTCTGCCAGGGTCGAATTTCTATGCAATGGGGAGCTCCGGAGATTTTTTCTATTCGATAAGACACTTGCAAACCGTTATCTCACTTACCCCGCTTGACTGGTTGGTTAATTTACATGTCCTTTTTAACTTACGCGACATTGAACTGACGGATTTTCTGGGGGACATGGGATGGTGCGAACAAAATTTCGGGAGTTCCGGGTTCATACGGTCATCCAAGCATTTCGGGCCTCGGTTACGGCTGTATCGAACCACAAAATTCTGAACCTGGATGGATGCAAACGTGAATGAATGTTACCCTTGATTTACAAGCTTAGTATGGATGAATCTTCCCTTCCATCTCAGTCATGCATTTTAAATCTGATTGAAACCTGCTGCTTCCATATTTCAACTCCAGTTCAGAATGTGCACTGTTGCAAACCTGAACTCTTGGTGCCATTCCATGGTTCATATGCATCTTTGTTTAGCATGCTGTTCACATCACTGCATACAACCTCAGGTTTTTCTTCATCTCATAGCCTTGTGTATGATCAAATCAGCAATTCATTATGATGACTTGATGCTCTTGTCTAGATGAAATTCCTTCATCCAAATTTGAGTACATATTTTTCCGTGATATGCCAAACTTGAACCTTCATGTCATACGATGATTTCATCGTTTACAACATGTGTCAACAACTCAAAATCACTGCTGTCAAGCTCATGTCCTTTTGTTTTCATAGCTTGTCACAACTTAGAAGACCAGCACTCAACTCTGAATTTATGATACTTACAAGATCATCATTCAACACTGAATTTAAGTATGATATATCCCTCAAATGATAGGTTAGAAACATTACCTCAAAATAACAGTATAGAGTAACTTCAGATGATCGGACAAAAAATGTTTTGGTTCGTCAGAGTAATGTAGCATGAGCAAGTAGACCTTGAAAAAAGTGAGGAAAAATTCATGTATCCATTAATTGTACATGTTGAAGTTTAATAACTTATACCCAGAACAAGAAAATTATGTGGTCCTGAAAGCCAGAGTCACGATAAACAAGAACACACTGGCTGTTCTGTTCGAAGATGTAGCTTTCCTTCAGTTTAATGCATTTTCTCGTCTGATTGAAATCTACCGCTTTCATTTCAACTGCAGTTCAGAATGTGTACTGATGCAAACCTGAATTCTCCGTGCCATTTCATGATTCATGTGTACCTTTGATTACGAGGCTCCTCAAAACAAGCTCAGACTTTCCCCATAGGCTCGCATGATATCAGCTCAACATGATATCTGACTCTTATTCTCGTAATGCATCTTCAGTAATATTTTGGGATGCATTACGAGTGTAAGAGCCAGATCTGGTCTTCTTTGAGTAAAGTGTACACACAGTCTTTCGAGCATCCTTATATGTTCACGAGATACATGACGCAGGACCATATAACACAGAGGGGTAGCTGGTAGGCAGGCAACTTAACTTAAATCTGACAACAATAAACGTGACTGGTCGTAGATAAATAGCTAGATGTGCCGCGGTGCAAGTAACTTGTGGCCTTGAACGATTCTCAACAAAAAAAACACTTCGTAGAATTCCTAGCTCCAGTGTTCGTAGAATAACTGCAAAAGCTAAGAAATCTGCATTATATCCATGTAGTTTTTACAAAAAGTTGCTCGTAGAAAGAGTGGTTAATTTAGACCGAATGCTGCATGTGTTAGGATACTCGTAATAAATTGGATTGGGAGGCATTGGGACAACGATTCTTAGTATGACCGAACATTGTTGTTGCTTCACACCAAAATCACCACAATTCTCCTGAAAATTAACCACTTGGTTTCTTCAATTAGCACTGTTTCCGTTAGAAGTTTTTGGAGGGTTTAGGTACAAAACAGTCACCCAAATTATATGCGAGAAGGTGATAGACACAACACGAATCTTAGCTGACCCGGCTCGAGTTAAGATCCCTGTGAAGGCTCGATAAATGCAAGTGATCAGCGGGCGTGGTAAGGTAGTCTAGACTTTGTTTGTTCTACCACCTGCAACCGCACTGTACTGCTTGTCGGTGCACCTTTGTGTGTGTGTGTGCACATTTTCTAGGCTTGTTAATTTGCACATGTCTATAAGCCATGTTTTTTTTTGTTTTGCTGTTCTGAACTGTAACTCTATTGCGGGTGGAGCCCGACTGGCGGTCCTCTCCACAAGAGTATCTTATTTTTTTAGCGAAAAGCGGCAAGAGCTTTGCCTATTCATATAGAAGAAGAGAATAGTAGTTCATTACAAACCCTCGCTAAAAACCATTAGAACGAGTTTCGACAGTGGTCACTGGCTTCTGCGTGATGGGTATGCCACTCGCGCGGCTTGCATCGTCGGCTGAATAATGAGCACATTGTTGTGGCCAAGAGCTGCGTTGCAGGTCGGCCTTATTGAATCAGCGACGTGTGTCCTCTAGGTGCTGCTTGGCAGCTCGTCCCGTTCTGGGGCATATTTCAGTTGCACAGTGATCTCCCCATCAGGAATGTGTGCACGAGCGGCGGGTACGTATGCTAGGGACAGCGGTGGACTCCTGCCGTTTCCATGGCGTATGCGTGCCATCTTGGCGATTGAGGACTTATATCAGTAATCTTTTTTTTTCAAACCATGCAGGAGAAACTGGATGTAATATAATATATTAAGAGGGAAAGAGAGTTTGGTCCTGAAAGACCGGAGTACAGCAACCAAAACAGCGGCCAAAACAACAAAACGAAAACAGAGGATTACAACACGAAACGTCAAGGGAATGACACCCCGCTGAAAATAAAGCCCACAAAGAACTAAACTACTGTAACACTAGGCGACCTCTGCTCGCAGGTGCCAATTGGAGAGCTTCAGCTTTTATGTGTTCGATCAAGATGTTGATCGGCTTGTACACCTTGTCAAACACTCTGCTGTTCCTTCCACGCCAAACTGACCAGACGGTAATATGGTCATGTCATGGGATTGCGAGATACAGTGTTGTTGGCTCGATAAGTTAATGGCGGCAACACAAGCTTTATTTGGTGGTGATTTAGAATACCAGGTCTTGAGCTCCAAGGTGAAAACTGTAGGTCTTATCTTCACAGCTTCACTGGTTGTCTCGGTCAATGATGATGCATACACGTTATTTCCTTTTTAAAGGGATTGCCTGGAGATTACTCGGAATTCCTTTGTAGGTGAGAACCAATGACCTGGCCTATTTGCCTGAATTCAGCCACGACAATTCTTGTGTGACATGCCCGTACTAGAGGCGTCGTTATTTTGGAGAACCATCTCTAGTTTTTCAGCTGTTTCCAGAGAAAGTGGTTGTTGTTGATGTATATGTTTGCACGTTTTTCATTGATTGAGCATGACTTTATTCAGCCCTATTCGTTTTGCTTTTTTATAATAAGTTGGTTGCGTGCTTCCTTAATATCTTGTCGAACTTGATATCGTGATGTGCATATGCCCAGATCTAATATATTACCTTGACATTAATATATTACCTTTACCGAAAAAAACTAGTTTGCTTCTTTCTATAAAAACGAGATCTAAAGAATCTATTGTGTACGGATTCTGGTTCATTTTTTGTGCGTAAAATTTCATTTTATTTTAGTACGGCATCCTAATACATAACACCTATTGAGTCACATCACCAGTAAATATTCACTAGTACAGAACAAGCAGCCCTGCACGACTGACATCACCGTCAAACACGATTAACGCCACCGTCGCTATTGGTGGGTGGATGACCTGGTAGAAAATCGCATACGGTTATTAAAGCCATGTGCGGTAGGGTATACTTCACAAACGGAAGATCTATATGATCGTGTGCAGTAACACAGATTCTGCAGTGGAAATTTTTATATAATCTTGTAAAGCATGTTTATTTCATAAGAGAAAAATCCAGTGAGCAGTGTGAGACAACCGTACGACACCTAATTCTTCTGTTCCTTGTCCTTATGAGTTGTGAGAGGCAACAACTTGAGGAAGAAGAAGAGGGCCTGAGAGCCCTCATGATACTTAGAGAGGTATCTCTATAAAGTGTAGGGAGTAGGTGCGGTACCCGTTTGAAACGGATAAAAGATCTCATTCACGGTGATAGGAGAGATTGGAATAGTTGCCTAGTCACTTAAGTTTTCCACCCACTTAACGTAGAAGAGATTCTAAAACTTTTGAGATGGAAGGCTTCATGGCATGACATTATGAAAAAACATGGTTGTTTATTGTGCGTAGCGTATAAAATATGTGACTGTAACCATATAAAATATATTCATTAATAAGTTCTCTTATAGACACCAGAACTTACATGACATGGAATTAATGAGCTAGGTACGTAGTTAGGCACAAACCTTTATTCAAATTTGTGCAATGAATGAAGCTTCCGATGCACATATCAGTAGCACTTACAATATATATACCGTTAGTGAAGTATTTGAAATGGAACAGAAGGTGACTAGCTAGCTATCTGAGCGAGTATTAATTACAAAGTAATGTCGCAAATGTGTAGATCCATTTGAGTGATTTTTCGTGCTGTACGTTTTTGCTCCTTCAGGAATGGGTATGGGATGCATCAGGCATGGTAATCTCAAGGGCAGCTGGAACAAAGGGCCGGGCAAAACCTGAAGTAAAAGGCCTAGGCGCCACTGGGGCTTGGAAACCTGCGATAATTGATCAAGAAGCTCGTTGCCTATAGAGGCAGCAACTTTGCATTGTCTGGCATCTCCTCTTTTGTTTCTGTAAGTCGCCTCGCGATAGGATAGAGTAGGTAATGAGGTAGCCCATTGTTCTCACTTGTTCTTAATCTCCTAGCACAGTTTGTTCAACCAACAAATAGAAATAAAGCATAAAGGCGAGGATTGGCAGTTAGATAGAAGAATGTTGATAGAAGAATTAATGCCAACATATCCAACTGATGTAATAACAAGTCATCCATAGAGTTTCAGTTTGGCATGGACAATGTAAGTCTATTCACTTCATGCTGAAAGTAATTCAAACGGATTTTGATGAATATTTGTTCCTAGGATTTCTTTTCTATTGAGAATGTTCGTTGTATCCTTATATGGTTATAAATCTTAAGAATAATGACTCTAAGGATAACACATAAATTGAAATTAAAACTTTTGTTTCGAGGTAAAATTTTATAACAGATACACTTTTTTGTCACGTACAAATTTTAAATCTTTAAGAGTAATATAATTATGATCAATGTTGTTAAAGTTAAATTTCATATCTGCTCTTTTAGGTAGGTGAGTCAAATAATTGACCAGTGGTATCATGGCATAATTATGACGCTACCAAGGAGTGTTGATGATAGGCAAAGAAGAACTATGTCAGGATACATAGTAAATCCATGACAATTTTATTAAAAATCATGAGCAAGCTGAGTCCGCATAGTTATGTGACTGGACAACATATACATGTGAGTGTGGTTATAGATCACCTGGATTGAAGAGTCGGGAAACAATAAGAAGGAAGTAATTTTTTTTCAAAATACCACTGCTCCATGTTACAAAATGGTGACATGGCATTTTCGAAAATGGCACAATTAATATTAGGCATCAAGTTAAAATTTTCAAATTGGTATTAGTTTACTTAAATCTAATGCATGGACATGTTCGATATGCTCAAGATGATGTCCCTTGCTAGTTGTACATAATGACATAAGATACGATGTAAACATATAAATTCAGTTCATTAATTTGCTTTTCTTGAAAGGGGATAGCCCCGGCCTCTCCATCAATTGATGGAATTTTTTTTAAATAATATTTTTTTAAACTTTATTCGGAATATAGCACGCGATCTGGAGAATTTTGAAAAGTAGCGCGGCGTCGTCACGGCCCGTGCCGAAACCGTGCTGTTTCGGTACTGGCGACGCCGAAACTGGACTTTCGGCACCGGTCGTGCCAAAAGCTGTCTCCTGCATGCCGCGGCAGGCGTGGCCCACCTGTTTCGGCCACTTTCGGCACGGGCGCGGCCGAAACCAGACTTTCGGCACGGGCGCTGCCAAAACCTCGGAGATAACGACGCTGCGCCCGGCTCGGCCTTCTTCCTTCTTCCTCGCTCGAGCACTCCTTCTCCTTTTCTCTGTTCTTCCGTTTCCAGAGAAAACAGCACCGATTCTTACCCCCAAAAAAATCCCCACAAACCCATAAAATCGGTTTACGAAGAGCATCCAACATATCTGCTTCACTCCTATATGTTAGTTTCTTCTTCTGCCACCTAGCATGCAGCCTCACAAGTTCTTTTTCTATTTCCTTCCAACTACTCCATGGCCACCCATGCCTAGTTAGCTTCGCTGATAGCTCACGGAGATGAGGTGGATGACTAACAATATCCTCGAATGGGATCTCCTTATTGTCTACCTTGAACTCGGCCGCAAACCTCAAAAGTAGTGCCGGCATTCCACCCAGGAAACTACCATCTGAAGGAAAACTCGACATGTTCGAGTGAGTGGACTATGCTTACCAACTCGACATATCCTCCCGGGGTTTTTATAGGACGAGCACAGAACAATTGGCGGGAGAAACATGCGGGAGCAAGGCTGGCGGGAAAATAAAAGGCGGGAGCGACGACGGCGCGAAAAATAGGCGCGAGAAAAGAAGGGCGGGGGCGGGAAATGGCAGGGCATGTTTCGTCACGGCCCGAGCCGAAACCTGGTTGTCTGCGCCGCAGTTACGCGAAGCAGCGGTGCACATGCAGCTCTGCAGGGTTTCGGCGTTGGCGCTGCCGAAACCTACCGCTTTCGTCACGGGCCGTGCCGAAACCTTGCTTTCGGCACGGGCCATGATGACACCGTGCTACTTCTCAAAATTCTCCAGATCGCGTGCTAGATTCCGAATAAAGTTTAAAAAAAATATTATTTAAAAAAAAAATCTCAATTGATGCATACATCGCTTTTAGGCACAGTGTTGCATAGAATTAAGAAGGTAGGAGCCGAAGAACAGAACACATATTCAACACTAGGTACGTAGACGGGAAACTTTATTCAGTTTGTGCAACGAATGAAGATAGATCGATGCACATATAAGTAGCACTTGCCATATTTTTTTTTGCAAACACGCAAAAGCTTTGCGTGTTCAATGCAATAGAAAGAAAGGAGAGAGCTACAGCGGGTCCAGCATCACAATGATGCGGTTACAGATCGAAACAGGTGGTTGGGCGTCCACCAATACAACAAACAGCGCCCGAAAAAACAGCCTAGTCTAATCTTGCTCCAGATCAAGCCCAACTTGACAGCGCCGGCGAGCTTCTAGAGCTCTACATCTGCAGCTAAACGCCTGCAGATCTCTCGACTAGTGGCGGCTAGGCGTTGGAACACCCGGGCATTACGCTCCTTCCAAAGGGTCCAAACGGTGAGGATCACAACAGAGTCAAACCCACGACGATGTTGCCGGGGACGCGTAAGCGTGTATCAGGCCACCACTCAATCAAGGTGGCATCTACATCCGGAGTGAGGTGCTGCAAGTTGCATCTGCTCAACGTGTTAAACCAGATTTCCCGAGCAAGCACGCACCGCACCGCAATGTGGTCAGTGGTCTTATCCTCCTGGTCGCAAAGAGGGCACCTAGTATGCGAGTTCATGCCACGGTGGCGCATGCGATCGGCGGTCCAGATACGGCGCTGAAGTGCCAACCAAAGGTGGACCTTACACTTTGCCGGCGCCCATACTTGCCAGATCTCCTTGCCACAAGGGAAGAACTCCAGCCCCGCAAAGAACGCCTTGTATGCGGAGCTAGCCGAGTACGAGGCGGACGGCGTCCACTTCCAGATGACACGGTCAGGGGTCTCAGCTCGCAATGCCACGCCCTGCAGGTCGTCCACCAGCTTGAGAAACTGAACCAGGACGGCTACCATTAGGACGCCGGTGATGTCGCATATCCAGCGCCGGTCCATGAGCGCATCCTGAACCGTGCGAGTGCAGCGTGCTTGAGGGTCAACCGCCGCAAACAGCGCCGGCGCCCGCAGCCTAAAGGAGACAGCGTCAAACCAAGCATCAGACCAGAACAGCGCAGTCCGGCCATCGCCAACCTCAACTCGGACGGAGGCATCGAACAGCGCCTGTACCTCAGGTTCCACCTCGAGCTGCATCCCTGACCAGCATCCCAGCTGCAACTTCTGAAACCACAACCAACGTATCCGAAGCGCATAGCCCAGCAACTTGAGGTTGAGTATCCCAAGGCCTCCGAACTCCACAGGCCGGCACACCCGATCCCAGGCCACAAGGCACTGTCCACCATGCACAGCATCAGTCCCCTTCCAAAAAAAAGGCGTGTATCCTCTTCTCAAGGCAGGTCAGCAGCCACGGCGGTAGCGAGATGGCGATGGACAAGTAGATGGGGATGGACGTAATGATTGATTTGTTGAGCACTAGCCGTCCCGCCATGGTGTAGAAGCATGCTTGTCCAGGGGCGAGCCGGCGGCAGACCTTGTCGACAATGGGCTGAAGGCTTGCCTTGGATAGCCTCTTGTAAGACAGCGGGAGGCCTAGATAGGTGCACAGGAATTCCTTTACCGCACATGGGAAGTGCGCAGCAGCCACAGCAAGGTGTTCGTCCGTGCAACGGATGGGCGAAATAGAGCCCTTGGCCATGTTCGTGCGCAAGCCTGATGCGCCACCGAAACACTCCAGCACCCGGCACACTAGTCCAAGATCATGCGCGGTCGGGGAGACGAAGATGACGACGTTGTCCGCATACATGGACGCGCGAAAGCGGACACCACGGCAGGGCAGCGGGGCCAGCACCTCAAGGGCCTCGGCGCGCCGGAGCGCGGCATTAAGTACCTCCATGACGAAGAGGAACAGCGTCGGCGACAGCGGATCGCCTTGGCGGAGGCCCCGGCGGTGTGGAATCACCCTACCCGGCACGCCGTTGAGCAGGATTCTCGAGGACGCCGAGGACAGGATGATGCACACCATGCCAATGAACTTACGACCGAAACCCATATGCTGCAAAACTCGGATCAGAAATGGCCACGACACCGAGTCAAACGCCTTTGATATATCGACTTTGAGCAGAAAGGCGGGAATGCGACCGACGTGCAGCGCCCTCGTCGTGAGCTGGACCATCTTGAAATTATCCTGGATAGACCGCCCCTTAACAAACGCCGATTGATTCTCCGCAACCAACGCCGACAGCCGGGGGCAAGACGATTCACGAGCAACTTGGAAAACAGCTTGCCGAAGCTATGAGTGAGGCTTATCGGCCTGAAGTCCTTCACGTCGTTGGCGCCATCCATCTTGGGCAGGAGCACAATCATGGCGCCATTCAGCCTCTCTATGCCCCGGGACTGAAGCGCGTACAGGTGCTGCACAGCTCGGAAGATGTCGAGCTTGATGATGGCCCAAGCAGACTGGAAGAAACGTCCGGAGAAGCCGTCGGGCCCAGGGGCCTTGTCCACGGGCATATCCTTGACCGCGGCCCACAACTCCTCCAGCTAAAACGGCCTGTTAAGCTCATCGAGGTCCACCGAGGGTACGCGCAAGAAGTCCAGGTCGATGTCGTGCTCTCTCGTGAAGTCAGAATCGGAGATTTTGTTTTGGTATAAGATCTAGCTCCGCCCTACCCCTTACACTCCATCGGAGGATGTGCTAATTTGAACCGATCTAAACGAGACCCCCTGACTCATTTCAAAGAAGAACTTGTAGCGGAACGGTATCCTTTAAGCAGTCCCATTCGTGATTTTTTTTCATGTTTGTGCTGCTACTTTCTTTCAGCTTAATGAGCCAATGAGACCAGAATAGAAATTCAGGAGCATGCTTTTCCTTGTCGTCATGGCTCACAGCCACGTTGCCGTCATGGGAGAGGGCCACGATGTGGTTATTCCGTTGCCGTTGCCGAGACCTCATATGGAAGTACCGCGTGTTCGCGTCGCCTTGAGCCAACCATAGAAAGCGGGAGCGGTGCCGCGCAATAGTACGCTCGAGGGAGGCAAAACCAAGAGCTTTCAGCTTCAACTCAGCACGGAACGCGAACTCGGCATCCGACAGCACTCGGGATTCTTGCGCCACGTCCAACCGGAAGATGAGTTCTTTGGCAAGAAGCAGTTGCCGGCGAACACTCCCAATGTGCCGATCGCTCCAAGACTGCAGAGCCTTTGCCGTACGTCCAAACAGCACGTTCAGGCGAGCCAAGGGGTCCAGATGGTCCGGCGCGACCCATGCCTGAGCAACAACCTCCAGGAACCCGTCGTACTTGGGCCAAAATGGTTCGAACCTGAACCTGTAGTAGCGTGGAGCCTGCAGATCAGTATCGAGGAGGATGGGGCAGTGGTCCGACGCCAAGGACGGCCCAGCCCGCAGCAGGCAGTTGGGGAAACGCTCCTCCCAGTCAGCCGAATGAAACCACCGATCAAGCTGGACCAGCGTCGGACGTTGCTCCAAGTGTATCGCCGCCCATGCAGGTTAAGCTCGGACAGCTCGAGATCGTCAAGGAACCGCCAAAACCAACGCCTGTCTAGGTTCACATTGTTTTTGTCAGCCGCCTGGTATATGAGGTTGAAATCCCCCATCAACGACCACGGCCCAGGGTGCGAGGCTCGGAAGGTGCGCAGCTCCTGGAAGAACAGCATCCGGTCTGCGGTGGCAAAAGGGCCGTAGACCACCGTCAACCACCAAGGTGCCGAGGGATCACACCGCTGCCTAATGCGCACCGAGAGGGCGAAGGAGTGGAACGCGGCGCCGGAGACGTCCCAAACTGACGTGCGCCAAGCAATGAGTATCCCGCCCCTAGTTCCAACAGCCGGCTACGAGAAGAACTCAAATGGAACAGAAGGCGACTTGCTAGCTATGTGAGCGAGTAGTAGGAAGTAATGTCGCAAATGTGTAGATCCAGTTTGAGTGATGTCTCGCGTTGTACGTTTTTTTGCTCCTTCTCTAATGGGTATGGGATGCATCCGGGATAGTAATCTCCACCGCAACTGGTACAGGCGTGTTACTCCGGGGCTGGGCAAAAGCTAAAGTAAAAGGCCTAGGCCCCGCTGGGCTAAGGAACCAGCAGTACTTGATCGAGCAGCTCGTTACATACGGAGGCAGCGGCTTTGCGTTGTTTGGTGTCGCCTCTTTTGTTTCTATCATTCGCCTCTCGATAGGATACAGTACTAGTTAATGAGGTGGGCATGTACATGGCCTTCTACGCTAGCATGTCCTGTAGTTGTTCGAAGTCCAGCACGATGAAGTGTTGCATCTGGAGCGACAAAGTGGATGGGGCGGCTACCATGGCGCTCACCACTTCTGATTGAGATAGGTAGCACACATCTTCCAGCTGTTTACACGACTGAATAATGTCAAGAGTTAAGTAATTGGATTCTATCCCGATTGTTCTTAATCTCCTAGCACAGTTTGTGTCAGCCAACAAACAGAAATCAAGCGCAAGATGTGCATAGAGGCGAGGATTGGCAATTAGAGAGAACGCTGTTGCTACTATATAGAAGAGTGAAAGGCACCAGAGGTCACGAAGTTGCGCGAAAAGGAAGGATTGGTCACCAAGTTGCGAAACCTCAATTATGGGTCACCAAGTTGTGGAAATGCCAAACTTTGGTCATTCCGTCATGACGGAGGTTAAGTCGCTGACGTGGCGGGCTGTTTTTTACAAATATCCCCTTATAATTTTGTTTATTCTAATTATTAGGTCCTTTTTGATTTATGTTTTCCTCTTCGTTAACAAATCCCCTTTGCAGAGGCTCCGCCAGCTGAGCAGCCGGAGGAGGTACCGGCTGAGAGCACGAGGGAGTTGCAGCGCGCTCCGTCCGGGCTGCGGCACCGCCGCACGCGGAGCGACGAGGCGAAGACCGCCGCCTTCGACGCGCTGGAGCCGCTCAAGATCCCACACAGCCACCGCGCAAGGCTCGAGACCATCCTGGCCGGGAAGGCCGGGCTGGCCGCGCCGCTGTCGCTGCCTGCGCGGCGTAGGTAGGAGGAGCGGCGGCCGGGAGGGAGGAGGCGGAAGGCGCGCGGGCGGAGCCTGTCGGAGCTGGATCTTTTTCTGGAAGTAATCTTTTATCGATCTGTCTGAACTTTGAAAACAGCTGACCTTCGATCGATAGACAAGCAGCAGCAGTGTTCTTCGACTCGTTTCTTTCACTTGTTCCTCTCTGCGCTTGCTCGGATGTCTGGCATGTAATTTTGTTTAGTTCAGTTAAGGACAGATTTTAGAGAGCGGGAGCTGCAGGTTCAGTTCCCTCCATACGGGTTCAGAGAGCAGGGTGGGGTGTTTCGGTTTCAGTAAGAGCTCCAGAGCGCGGCGTAATCTGCTCCGCCGTCCCAGCACACCTCCGTGAATTCCGGCGCCGGCGGCGGCTCCAGGAGAATCCCCTCCGCGAGGTACGCATAGTAGGATGCCAGGTCCATCTCTCCGGACATTCCGAACTCGAAGTCGAACATGTCGCTGCTCAGTACTGCAGCCGCCGGCACCTCGAACAGTCCGTCCAGTTCAGAAGGCTGGGAGGACGCCGACGAGCCGGCGTTGTCCGCGGACGACGATGTGGACGCGCTGGAGGTGTCGGTCTCGTCAATGGGGACGGTCCCGACGCAATTGGCGGCCTCCCGGCGCTGGAAGTCTGTGACGGAGGCGAGTGCCGCGCGCCGGACGTGGGCGAGGTCGGCGAGCGCGGCTGGCATGGCGAGTAGCCACGCGGAGTCCGCGAAGTTGAGGCACGCGGCGGAGCGGCCACCCAGCGCGTGCATGGCGGCGTTGTGCGCGCGCGCGGCGGACTCGGCGGTGACGTGGGTCCCGAGCCAGAGCCGCACGCCGCGGCGTAGGTAGGAGGAGCGGCGGCCGGGAGGGAGGAGGCGGAAGGCGCGTGGGCGGAGCCTGTCGGAGCTGGAGTTCGAGGAGGTCAAGGGGCTGCAGGACCTCGGCTTCACCTTCTCCGAGGCCGAGGTCGATGCCCAGCTCGCGTCCATCGTGCGGGGGCTTCGGAGGCTGCGCGCGCCTCGGCATCGGCGCCCAGGAGGAAGCCGTATCTGTCCGAGGCGTGGGAGGACGAGGAGGCGGCGGCGACCTCAAGGAGCACCTCCGGCTCTGGGCGCACAGCGTGGCCTCTACTGCTACACAACCCGCGTGGCCTCTGCAGCCGGACGCGGCGGCCGAAGGTGGCGGCGAGGCATCGGCATAGCCCGGCGCTCAGAGTGCAGCACAGGGACGGGGGGGCACAAGCACCACCACCGCCACGGCAAGGCGCCGCTGAGGGAGAGGGACGGCGGCGGCGGAGCGGAGTACAAGGAGCAGCTCAGAAATCGCGAGAGGCACGACGGCCGTGGCCGTGACCGCGAACGCGAGCGGCACCACTCCCGGGCGGTGTAGGACCTTCTATTCGAAAGTCAACTGGACGTCGAAATGAGAAGCTAACTTGTTCCAGGGTGTTTTCTGCAAAAATGAGCAGCAGCGTCAGTGAGTTCACGGCACTGCTGACGGAATGACCAAAGTTTGGCATTTCCACAACTTGGTGACCCATAATTGAGGTTTCGCAACTTGGTGACCAATCCTTACTTTTCGCGCAACTTCGTGACATCTGGTGCCTTTCACTCTATATAGAACTATTCACGGCAACATATCCAACTGATTTGATAACAAGTCATTTATAGAGTTTCAGTTTGGCATGGACAATGTGTGTCTATTCAGTTAATCTGAAAGTAATTCAAAAGGAATTTGATGAATTTGTTCTTATGATTTTTTATTGAGAATGTTCACTATATCGTTTATCGTTTTAAAACTTAAGAATGATTCTCTACGGATCACATATAAAAATTAAAACTTTTCTTTAGGTGTAAAATTTAAAATCGGATACACTTTTTTGAAACATACAATTCTAAATATATAAGAGCTATTACATATCATTATTATCAATGTTTTTAAGTTTTATTTGATATTTACTCTTTTAGATAGGCGAGCCAGATAATTCACAAGTGGTATCAGGGCATAATTCTGACGCTACTAAGGAGTGTTGATGATAGGCAGCGAAGAATTTTGTGGTGCGTTGAAAATAGTAGGGATTATGTATGTCAGGATCCAGAGTAAATCAATGACAATTTAACAAAATCATGAGCAATCTGAGTCCACGTAGTCATGTGACTGGACACAACATTACATGTGAGTGGGGTTATAGATCACCTGGTTAAAGAGTTGGGAAACAATAAGAAGGAAGTAAAAGATAAATCAAAATACCACTGCACTATGTTACAAATGGTGACATGGCATTTTTGAAATGTCGCGATTAATATTAGGCATCAAGTTTAATCTGTTGTAACCATTTTTCCAGTAGGTATTAGTTTTTTAAATCAAATGCATGGACATGTTCCATATGCTCAAGATGACGTCCCTTGCTAGTTGTACATAAGGACATAAGATACGACAACGACATTAAGTATATAAATTCAGTTCATTAATAAAGTACTCTTTTTGAAAGGGGATAGCAGCCTTTGCATCAAATCGATGCATACAGATAAAGTTCGCTTTTTAATTTAGACGCAAAAAGCTTATATCACATGGAATTAAGAAGCTAGGTAGGCAAGAAACTTCATTGAGTTGTGGAATGAATGAAGATAGATCGATGAACATATCAGTACCACTTGCCATATATATGTAATATATCGTTTAGTGAAGTATTTGAAATGTAACAGAGTGCGACTAGCTAGTTATCCGAGTGAGTATTACACAGCAATGTCGCAAATGTGTAGATCCAGTTTGAGTAATGTCTCGTGCGTACTCTTTTTTCTCCTTCTGTAATGAGTATGGGATGCATCAGGAGTGGTAATCTCTAGGGCAGCTGCTACAGCCGCCTTGGTCATGGGCTGGGCAAAAGCCAAAGTTAAAGCCATCGGCACCGCGCTGGGATAAGGAACCCGCGGTAATTTATTCAGCAGCTTGTTACATATGGAGGCAACGACTTTGCATCTCCTCTTTTGTTTCTACCAATCACCTCACGGTAGGATACAATATTAGAGCATCTCTAGCAGATACCGAATAATCCTAAGTCAAAAAACATTGTTTCGAATTCCCCAAAAACAAGTTTTTTGATTTGGAAATTCGTCTGACAGAGTAGATACCCAAAAGTTAAACTGAAAATACGAAAAAGAAGTTTGTGCTACAATTTCTTCTGCGACCTCACACTTCAGATTTAAGACATTTCAGATAAGCATAGGTTCAAATAAGCACATACATGGTTCAGATCACATAGGTTCAGATCAGTACAGAGAATACAAACACTTATACACTAAACTAAAATATAGATACGAAGGCGAGCTCGATTTGCTTCACCCAATGATCGTCACCTCAGATAAGCATTGAGCTGGTCCAGTCTTGAGCTGTCATGGGCCTGTTGATTCCTTCTCCCTTGTGGGCCTGCTCTATTGTGACATGTAAAGGTACCCGTGTCCTGTATCCATGACAATGGGGCGACGCCAGAGAGGCCGAGATCAAGGCGGAGGAGGTTTTGTACGCAATGTACGCCGTGTGCTATAGGAAAACAACTACTTCACATTGGCTAGTTTAGGTTAGATTAAGTTAAATTTCCATAGAATTCTGTAAAAATATATATATCAAGTTTCAATGAAATTTCGCAGTTCCGCTTATATACCATCGTTCGGTTTTTTCTAAAAAAAAGGTCTACAGAGAGCGCCGGTGGGCGAACCGCTCCCAATAGCCCGACAACGTGTGTGCCGATGCTCCAAATAGCACTTGCCCGACACACTTGCTGGACGCTTTATTGAAATCACCGGTAGAGACGCTTTTGCGGATCATGCATTACCATACACATTAGGACGTTAGTAAAACTTAACCTTTGTGGGGACCAGCTCACCTTCGGCGAAAAGAGGTGCACCATAGCTTGTAGGCCACAACGATATCGAAATTCATCATCCCTTGGTCAATCACGACATCTCTCTCCTTCGTCGACACCTTCCACTTCTACCATCGAGCACTCCCGTTGGTGCGATTGCCGCCGCTTTTTAAACATAAGACTAAAAAGGCCCAGGTTGACATTAATAAAACCACAACCAACCACGAGTATTACTGTGACATGCTAGCGTTGATCGCTTCGGAATACAAGGACATGGTTCAACGAAAGACCACAGAAGATGCGGGGAAAAATTGCAAAGCCAAACTAAGGGTTAAACTATGAAACTCGCTTTATTCGATAGGAGAAGCCATGTCTTCGGTTGCACAAGAGAGACAATAAACGAAACCAACAATCCGCACTAGTCTCAACATCAGCAATCACGGGAACCTACTCGTTGGACTAGAAGCCAAGCAAGACGATGTCAAAAGGAGTTCAAATGGTAGGGACGACAGAAAAAGGAATGAAAGATACAGAGGAGGTAAGTGCAAAAACCCAGCAGTTGGAGCTTGGAAGGTGTTGTCGCTGAACAATGGACGGAGACAGAGAAAGGAAAGTAACTCGTGGTTTAGTAACTCATACTGTATGAGTCATACACGAGCTCCTCAAGAAAAGAGAACACTTTATAATACGCGTATGCGTCTGCGTTGCTACAAGAACTCACGCAAGAACTCCACGTTCCCACGGGCACCGTGTCTAATTCTTATTCGAGCAAGAACTAGTCATGCTGGGCACGGTGGCCGCCGTCGCCGCCCGGTCGACGGCCCGCGCCGCGGTGCGCTATGGCCGTAGGCGGATCCTGACAGCCGTCACCGGCGGGGTGACCTTGTCCGACATCCTGCTCCACGCCACCACGACGAAGCTCCCGAAGTTGCCGCAGAAAGCAGCATCGCTGCCGGTGCCGGCGTGGGTGCCACCGGCGGCACGTGAGGCCTCCGCGGTCCTACCGCCTGCCAGCGTCGGCGCTGTCATGGCAATGTCCATGCTCGGTTGCATCATGGCTGCCGTCGCCGAGGACGGATACCGCGAGCGCGGGCGTACGCGATCACAGAGACGAAGAGGACACGAGGGCCATCGTGATGGGAGCAGAGGCTTGAGGCTACCGAGGGGATTCTTCCCTGTCGCTGGCGGCGGCGGAATTGAGTCATTGCTGTTTCCGGAACCCCGGCGTGATTATCAGGGAGCGCTGCGCGCCACCACTGGCCTCGCGTCGCTTGCCGTGCAATTCCAAGACCACGCACGCGTGGTCCAGAGAAGATTTACAGCAGGCAGATGAGTACACTACCCCAGATAGATTAATTAGCTAGTCTGTATAGAAAGTGCAACACAGTTCGCACGCAGGGGAGAATAGCATCGGGATAGGTTTAGGGAGAAGCTCGCGTCTGTCGGCCGGAGTGTGGCCACGATCGGCCACGTCCCCCGCCGTTGTTCACATCACTGCATACAAGTTCAGTCTTTTCTTCATCTTATAGCCTTGTGTATGATCAAATCAACAATGGACTTGATGCTTGTCTAGATGAAATTCCTTCATGCTGTGTTTGGATGTTCGAATTGAGCCTTGGAATCGTGTATTTGGAATTGGCAAACCAAATTCAGCTGTTTGGTGTGGTCTAGGTATTAGGCCAAATTTGACTACATTTTTTTCTGTGATATGCCAAACTTGAACCTTCACGTCATATGATGATTTTCATCGTTTACAGCATGTGTCAACAACTCAAAATCGCTGCAGTCAAGCTCATGTCCTTTTGTTTTCATAGCTTGTTACAAGACCAGCACTCAACTCTGAATTTATGATATGTCCTTTGCCCTACAAATCACCATTCAACACTGAATTTATATATGATATATCCCTGAAATTATAGGGTAGGAACATTACCTCAAAATAACAGTATAGAGTAACTTCAGAGATGATCAGACAAAAAATGTTTTGTTGAAGAAATGTCTTGACGAACTTGATATCGTGATGTGCACATGCCAGATCTAGTTGGTACCTTCTTGAGTTCTTGACATTAATATATTACCTTTATCGGAAAAAAACTAGTTTGCTTCTTTCTATAAAAAACGAGAGCCGTTCCCTAAAAGGAACCTATTGTGTACGGATTCTGGTTCAGTTTTTTGTTTGTACAGTTTCATTTTATTTTAAAATGGCATCCTAATACATAGTACCTCTTGAGCCACATCACCAGTAAATACTCACTAGTACAAAACAAGCAATCACGCACAACGACATCGCCCGTCGCACATGAATACATGATTAACCCCACCGTCGCTATCGGTGTGGGTAGATGATGTGGTAGAAAATCGCATATGGTTATTAAAACAGTGTGTGGTAGCTAGGTTATATTTCGCAGATGGAAGATTTATATAATCTGTTAGCACTAATCTTGACCTCGGCGCGTCGTGGGGCGAGCTGCCGTGTTGGCCGTTCTGCACGTGCGTGCATCGGTGCATGAGGCACCAGAACATGCGAGTCGTGCGGCCGGAGCGTGCAGATCAGGGCATGTACAGTGGTATCCAGTCAGCCGTCTATAACTAAGGCCACGTAGGAAATTAGGTGACGTGGGGAGAGAGAAGGAAGAGAGAGAAACAGTCCGTCCGTAAAATTGCAGATCGTCTAATCCCGTAAAACTCGTTGGTTAGCGACGGCTTTTCTCCTATTGTACGAGGGTGTCTGTATCCGCCCGTTTTTTTCCGCCAGGGATCCAATTTTCCCATTCTTCCGGGCTGGAACCGCTGTTCGGAAGCGGAGCACAGTGGAGGCCGCCTGACGGCAGTCCGGCGAGAAGACGAGGATGCGACCTGCTCGGCGCCGTACGGAATTGGAATATGGAGTACGTGCTCCTCTGCTGTTGCCGAGCACATGAAGGCCATGTTCTGTTCGGTCCATCCATTCTTACATTCCTTCCTTCCTCAGTGACATTTTCTTGGCGGAGCCTAGCGTATCTCCCCGTGGTGTTCTTCAGTTTGTTTGATTTGGAAGCCCTGATCATGATGCCCTGATGCGTATGTTCTTCGCAATGGAAGAAGATGCAACAGATAGCTTTGATCTATTTCTACCTTTTTAATCTCCTGCAGCTGTAAGAATATAGCAGAAATATATGATTAATTCTTGATTAACATATAGGCTCAGTTTCCCGAAATTATAGGGACTATACAGACACCTAATAGACAAGCCGTTGTAAAAGGTGTCTTTAGTGCAGTCTAAATCTTACGTGGATGGGAATTGCAGACGGTGGCCATCTAAACTATTGTACATGCCCTCAAGCAGCTGTTAGTGCATGGTGTTAGTTGGTTAGTGGAGCACGTCGTGGGCATAGGAGCCGGGCAGGTTGTTGCCTGGGCAGTGTGCTAGCTAGGCTATTTAAGTGTGAGTCATGTGCGTGTAGACAGTAAGCTGAAGAGAAAATGTAGTCTCCAGTGGTAGTGCTCGCGTGTGGAGTGTGAGAGCCAGAGAAGAGGGTGTAGTCTCACCGGCGACCGTGGTGTGTACCCGGCCGGCAGGAGAGTTGGGCTCCTCTGGGTTGTGCTGCGTTTGTGCGCATGTATCTCCACCATGTATCGAGTTAGTGCTCGCAGAAAATATAGAAGCCGTCAGTGCGGCAGGCGTCAGTGCGCCAGAAAATCAGAGTTCATTCTTGTTCTCCTTCCACCTTCGTTTGAGCGAGTGAGAGGGAGAGAGGAACATCGATAGGCTGCAACAACATAATCGTGTGCAGTAAGACAGACTCCACAGCCGGAAGTTTTTATATAATCTTGTAAAGCATGTTTATTTCATAAGAGAAAAAGGCAGTGAGCTGTGTGAGACAACCGTACGACACCTAATACTTTGTTCCCTGTCCTTATGAGTTGTGAGAGGCTACAGCTTGAAGAAGAAGAAGAAGAAGAAGAAGAGGGCTGAGAGCCCCAACAAACTTGATTCCTAGAGAGGTATCTTTATAAATTGTAGGGAGTAAGTGCGGTACCCGTTTAAAAGGGATAAAAGATGTCATTCACGGTGATAGGAGAGATTGGAATAGTTGCATAGTTATTTAAGTTTTCACCCACTTAAATTAGAAGAGGTTCTAAAACTTTTCAAATGGAAGGCTTCATGGCATGACATTATTAAAAAAAACACGGTTGTTTACTGTACATAGCGCATAAAATATATGACTGTAACCATATAAATTATATTCATTAATAACTTCTCTTTTAGACAAACAGAACTGACAGGACATTGAATTAATGAGCTATGTACGTAGTTAGGCACAAAACTTTATTCAAATTTGTGCAATGAATGATTTGAAATGGAAGGCGACTAGCTAGCTATCTTAGAAGTAATGTCGCAAATGTGTAGATCCAGTTTGAGTGATTTCTAGCGCTGTACTTTTTTGCTCCTTCTGTAATGCGTATGGGATGCATCAGGGATGGTAATCTCTAGGGCAGTTGGTACAGGCGTGTTACTCCGGGGCCGGGCAAAAGCTAAAGTAAAAGACCTAGGCGCCCCTGTGAAAAGCTGGGTTGAGAAACTTAGTGTGCATAGATCGCACTTGTATTGATTCATAAACATTACAGAGAGTTTACACATTATATAGATCAGTAGAGAGAGAGAGGTCTACGGTTGGGATCCTAGCTATCAGGAGGGTACAAAGTGCTGCATGCTTGCATGGATAGGATAGCGTTTCAGTTTGGCATGGACAAGGACAATGTATGTCTATTCACTTCATGCTGAAAGTAATTCAAAAGGATTTTGATGAATATTTGTTCCTAGTATTTCTTTTCTATTGAGAATGTTCGCTGTTTCCTTATATGGTTATAGATCTCAAGAATGATTCTCTATGGATCACACATAAATTGAAATTTAAACTGTGTTCAGGTGTAAAAAAATTAACATCATATACACTTTTTTGTCACATACAAAATTTAAATCTTTATAAGAGTTATCTCATTTTGATCAATGTTTTCTTAAGTTTATTTCATATCTTCTCTTTTAGATAGCTGAGTCAAATAATTGACCAGTGGCATCAGGGCATAATTATAACGCAACCAAGGAGTGTTGATGATAGGCAAAGAAGAATTATGCGGTGTGTTGAAATAGTAGGGATTAGTTATGTCAGGATACATAATAAACCATGACAATTTTATTAAAAAATAACTTTTTGAATACTTGTCCAAAAATTACAAATGAGGTACCAAAATGTTCAGAAAAATAAAGTAACTCTGTTGGCATAACTCACACATCCAACTAATTTAGTTTAGTTGCTGTTTTATTAAAATAATGAAAATGGCAGAATAGAAAAGAGTTTTGGAAAATTCATAACTTTATAAATAATGATCCAAAAATTAAGTTTGACCTATCAAAATGTTTAGCAAGTGATATACTTCATGTTCCACCTTGTTTCCATACATGGATAATTATTTGTAATGTTGTTTAAAATAAATTAACAATAGGGCAAATTGAAAAAGGATTTTATAAATTCAATAACTTTTTATTGGTATATCAAAAAAATGTGGTTGATATATCAAAATGCTCAGAAAAATATGAACTGTCCAGGAACATCATTTGCATGCACATTTGAACAAGATTGCAGTACTATACCTTTAGAAGTTAGGAAAATCATTAATTTAAAGGTGGAGTTATAATTTTCTCTTGTTGAAATAATTAATTCTGCACCCTATTTAAATTGCTGGATAGTTTTATAAGTAAGTTCAGTTCATTAAAATGCCATTGCCATCATGTGTTTGTGCATTACACTTGTTATGCATGTGTGGTTATTGATTGTTACTTTTCGGTGTTTTTATGCATCGATAGATCAAGCAGTCGAGGTTCCACCGCAATACCCCGACGACCCTTATTACCAGTCCCAAGCTTGTTGTTTAAGTAGACTTTCTGTTAATAAAAGTTCCTTGATTAGCTTTGAGTTGTTACAATCTGAGTGTATGTTTGACTAGACGTTAGTTTGTTTTGACTGGTAGTAGGACTAGTGCCTCCTTGCTTTGAGTAGCACGTTTAGTTTGGTTGCTTTATAGATTAGTGATCTGCTTGTTGTTGCTAGTTGTTTGCGCAACATTGTGATCTTGGCTTGTGTATTGAGTGTTGTTTCTTTTGCGACGCTAGAAATAACGATGTCGGAGTGACCCTTGGAGAGGATTTCTGAAGAAGGATGGTATTTATTTTTATTGACGTACGAGGAGAAGTACAAGAACATTATGCTGGAATCAGGCAAGCTACTTCTCTGAGTTTGCATCTATATACATCTATTTTGGTTCACATGTTTTACTTATAAAGAGCATAAGTGATTTATGTGGTGTTTGCCACTAAAGTTATGATTTTGAAAACCCTTTTTTTAAATACAAGTATATTATTTTGACACCCTATATGGAGGTATGAAATGGAAATTCTTTTTCAAACTATGGGATGGGAAAAATATTGTTTACTCAAAACTCCTTTGAAAATACTTGTATGGATATGGAATGCCGAGATGTCGGTGTTGAATTGAAGAAAGGGAGAATGGTGATGTTTATGAAAAATACACATTGTGTCCTACTACTATGACGACCAACCTTACCCTGTGCGACAACATTTACCCACATATGGGCAAGGGCGTAGTCATATAATTTGCTCATATTAGTATGGGATGCCTCAACAACGGAGATGACTCCGTTTCATGAGGGGATGGTTTGGTGACCTACCCCTGACCCGGGTCCTCGCACATTGGTGGAGGATAGAAGGCTGTCCCCTATACACCGCCGGGCAGAACTATGAGTCCTCACACTTAGGTTCCGAAGGGCTGGACTGAGTGTTGATGGAAAGTGTCATACGGGCAGGATCCTATACTAGCATGAGCAAAGGACAGGTTATGGTCGGTGACTCAACTTCGCATACACCTTGTATGGCGGGACGTGGCTGACACGATGAGTTGCCGGATGGATGTGAGAAAAGCGTGCTACCTCTACAGAGTGTAAAACTATTCGAATAGCCGAGTCCTCGGCAATGGACAGTTGGAAGGCTGTCTTATGACCATGTGCAAAGTTTTGAGATTTGAAAAGAAAATGGAGATGTTTTATATATGCAACTATGCCAAAGGGTCGGCATGAGGTTGCTGGAAAAGAGGAAGACCATGAAGGGCTATGGTCGAGAAGGCAAAGTTTTGTGTTTTAAACATGGAGTGGAAAATGTTTTATACAGCTATACCAAAGGGTCGGCATGAGGTTGTGGGGAAATGATTGACCATGAAGGACTATGGTCGAAAAAGGAGGAGTTTTGGAGAAATCAACATGATGGTGATTTTGTAGGAAAAGTTCTAAAATTCTTCCTACCTTTTTCAACAAAGGTAGATTTTCGAAAACAAGTTTTTAAAGAGACTTCTTACCTTTTTCAACAAAGGTAGATTTTCGAAAACAAGTTTTAAAAGAGACTTTTTACCTTTTTCAACAAAGATGTATTTTCGGGAAAAAGTTTTAAAAGACACTTCTTACTTTTTCCACAAAGATATATTTTCGGGAAAAGTTTTAAAAGAGAATTCTTACCTTTTTCAACAAAGATATAGAGATGTTTTTCTAAAAATAAAAGTCTTAGTAAACTAGTGCATGTTCATGTTGGGGTAGTTTGCGAGTACAATCAAATGTACTCATATTGGTTTCGTCCCTGGGTATTGTCTTAGCCAGACTTGGAAGATGAGCAGTTCGAAGAAGAGACGCGGCCAGGCCAGAGAGGCTCGAGGCGGTGCTAGTGCTCGGTGTGCCCTAGCCCCTTGCTGACGTGGAGGGACAAAGGAAATGCCTGTTGGGAGAATGGGAGGGGAGAAAGTTGTGCCATGTGCTTAGTTGGTTTTCCCTAGTCGGTTGGGCTTAGTTCGGTTGCCCTAGCCTGTGTCACCGTGTGCATAGTAGTAAAATTAAAACGAGCATTATTACTAAGTATATGAAAGACGAGCCAAACCGCGAGCTGTGAGCGCTCCAGTTACTATAGATGCTACAGTGTTGAACAGGGCCCGCCGCGTTTTTTCAGAAAAATCTCTGCGTTTTACGATATTTTCAAATAGGTCCTTCGTACATAAAGACCGAACCTAACCCTAGATCGCAGGCTGCCCTCATTTCCCCACCCGAGCGACGGCTCTCCGTCCCATCCCCATCGACGTCGGCTCCTGCGCCCCGCCTTGTCGTCCTCCGCCGCGGCGAGCGCTTCGAGGCGCACCTCCGTGCCGCGCGCCGCCACCCAAGCGGCCCTTCTCGCCTCTGCACATGCCGGTCGGCCGCCTCCTTTCCTGACCTCCTGCCCATGCCCCCGCCGCCCAAGTCCCAGCAGCAGGGCCCTGCTCCTCCACTCCCTGCTTGTGGCCGCCGCGGCGCAGCGATGCGAGAGGACGGAGGGAAGCAGTGCCGCCATTTACACCGCGCGGCTCGAGGTCGCCGGTGCCGCGCAGCGGGAGCAGGCGATGGCCGCCGCGGCGGCTGCTGGTGGCGGTGTGGCCGCCTCGAGCTCTCCTGCCTTCTCTTTCCTGAGCCGCCTCTCCTCCGGCGGCATGGAGAGGAGGCCGGCGAGGCGAAGGCCGCCCGGATCCCGCCTCACCGCTGCCCCTTCCGCCTCCTCGCCTTCTTCATCCTCTGCCATGGAGCCATGCTGGAGATGGCGTCTGAGGGAGGAGCAGCGGCGGCTTTCCACGATGTCGTCGTCGTCGTCTCTCTGCGCGGGCCGGCCTGGACCTGCTACTACTGCTGCGAGGTCAAAATCTCCCCCTCTTGAGTTGAATCTCTCCATGCCCTTCTTTTCTTTTCTGTCCAAGATTCGATTCAATTCCCCTGTCGTTGACTGTGAGGATGCGTACATGTTTAGATGGATTGGAAATCAAACAAAAAATCAGTAGCCAATGCATATACGAGTGTGTGCCTAGGCAGTATCCTCCTCCTCAGCGCCAAATTTCAATCTTTTCTTTTCCTCTCTGTATGTTGATGATTGTGAGAGAATGTTTAATTAGATCCATGGAAGAAATCCCCTCCTTTTCTGGCGTGTTGATTCGGATTCAGATTCGTCTCCCGTGTTGACTACCAGCATACGTGCCTAGAAATCGATACAAGACACTATCCCTTCTTTTTCTGGCTATGGTTCGCCCATGTTGGTTTGCATCTATTAGGAACCAGTACAAAACACTAGCCAAATTCCCCTGTTTTGCATGCATGTATGTAGGCAGCGGCTGATGCGTACCAAAGCTTCTTTGATTCTTCATTTGTTTCCTGCTGCTTCTGCTAATTAAATCATGCTGCAATGTCTTCAGCTTCTCCAAGGCATGCACTATAGTCATCCTCAGCCAGCTCTGGTGAATGCTTCCACCGCCACCTTCTTCCTCCTCTGCATTTCGTTTGCTGCTTACGCAAACCTGCATTTTTTTCAGGTTTCAAGCATAATGCTGGTGGCCACGGCCTCCTGCACATGCGCCTCCCTCGCAGTGGTTGGCCTGGCTTCCGCCCCGGCTTGCACGACGCCAAGCCTCCGCCCTCACCGCCGCCGTCTTAGGGCGCTGCATTACGAACGAATCCAAGATGTAGGAGCTATCACGTACATCTTGCTGTTGATGATTGTGACCATGCGTCCCTGTTTACAACGATTGGAAACCAAAGCTTTCTTATTCTTCTTCATTTGGTTCCTGCTGCTGCTAATCATGCAGCAACATTTTCACCTCGCCCCGTGCCAATGTCCTGTGCGTGCGTGCTGCCCAAAGGCTTCGACGCCGAACTCCTCCCATCTCTGCTACTAGAAACCACTCCTTCCGCCGGTGAGCTCCCTTCTTCCCCGTTCAACGTTTAAACAAACCATATGCGTGTCTCCATGGATGCAAATCCATTGAATAAATGGTTTGACGAGTTGTTGGCAACTGACAGTAGTAATGCGCAGGGCCGGTCCTGAGGTTTCGGGGGCCCGGGGCGAGACTAAAACTCGGGGCCTCCAACTGCCTAGCCGGGGTCGACGCTCGTCCAAAATCTACTATACTATACTCGCTTGGACAAAGTATAATATGTTATACGGATCTAATAATGGATGCCTTTGAGTAGTTAGGATCCGCCGTCATGCCATTTATTTTGCTAAAACCACTGGACACACGTCGCACACGGGCAGAAGAATTTTAGCCTACGACTATTGTAACTAATCTAGCAATTTTGGGTCCACAAAAAGCGAAAAATAAACAACTTAACTAGGAAGTATATTTTGAACTATTTTTCATATGATGACAAAATTATACAAAACATTTATTTATTATTAAATGCGCATGTGGTTGCAAAATGCACATAATACTCAAGAATGTATATTACTTTATTGGAATTGTTTGAAATCCAAATTTATTTCATTGGCATGCGGACGTGCAGGAGCACCTTTTTCCTTTGGTTGTGCCATTAGAAGAACCATTTTGAGTTTGTGCAGGCTAGTTTTTTTCTTGAGTGAAGTGTAGTGTAGGCTAGTTTATGTACTGGACTGAACTGCTACGTGATGGGCGATGCCACGATTAATTTTCTTAACGGATCCACCAGGCACCAGCCCACGATGGAGTACTTATTAGGGCCCCCTACTTAATTCCAACCATTGTTCTATTTCGCTCGCTCGCAGGGGCCTCGATGAGGATGTAGTACAATACATGAGCAGCACATACGTACCTGAGGCGGGGCCCCTTCGCTGCTGGGGCCCTGGGCGGTCGCCCACCCTGCCCCCTATCAGGACCGGGCCTGGTAATGCGTATCTAAACTTGGTTCTGGAGTATGTGCCTGAGACTGTTCATCGTGTTGTCAAGCATTACAACAAGATGAACCAGCGCATGCCACTTATCTATGTGAAGCTGTATACATATATACCAGGTAATACTTCTGAATGTCCTTTGTGGATAGTTTTTCTTCAAGCATGTTCAGTCGCATAAGCTAGCAGTGATGTTTTCAAATGCCTTGGTTAGATCCAAATCAAGTTAATTTTGACTGCCATGAGTTAATCCAAAATTTATTGTTTTTGGCATATATGTACGGCATTGGCTTATATTTATGGCAGCATTGGAGTTTGCCACAGAGATATCAAGCCACCAAATCTTCTGGTATGCTGAAAAATTACTCTTCTGGTACCAAAAACCAATCAGTTCTTCATATGTTAACTAATTGCGTACTTTAACTACAGGTAAACCCACGTACTCACCAGCTCAAACTGTGTGACTTTGGGAGTGCAAAGGTTCTGGTAAGAATAAAATATTCAAGGAAACACATTTCTTATTTCACTTTTCACTTAAATACCTAATGTTATCTTCTCGCTAATTTATAGTTCAAGGGAGAGCCGAACATATCGTACATTTGTTCCCGATACTATAGGGCTGCAGAGCTCATATTTGGTGCTACTTACTACACTACAGGCATTGACATTTGGTCTGCTGGATGTGTTCTTGCTGAGCTTATGTTGGGGCAGGTAAACAGCATACTTTCCTTTGTTCATCTTGACGGCAGCCCATCTCAACTCAGCATTGCACTTTTGGTTTTATACTGGCTTACAATATCGTTGTACTGGACAGCCTCCGTTTGCCGGTGAAAGTGGTGTGGACCAACTTGTGGAAATTATCAAGGTAGGTTCTCCTTCTACTGCTTACCAATTACTTTCCTTTTGTTTTTGTAGGGATGAAACTCTTAACATGGAATTTGGTTCTTTGTTGCACGTCCTTGGTACCCCTACAAGGGAAGAAATTAAATGCATGAACCCAAACTACACGTAGTTTAAGTTCCCACAGATTATAGCACACCCATGGCACAAGGTGCGTAATTGAAATTAATAGTGTGCCACAATCACAGGGTGATGATTGCCATTTAGACGCAAGTATCGAATTTAGCTTCTACATGGCTTTTATTTTTTCGTATGCAGCGGCATCATATATTACCTTATGCCATATTGGTTATTACAACCTTAGCTCTATTATTATGCAGCCATTTGTCATTCTATTAATTATGCGTTTAACGTGGATGGTTATATTTCATTACACGCTACCAGATAGTCCATACAATTGTTTAGTTAAGAAGAAAAATAAAGAGCCAGGTTGGAGTTAACAAGTTCTGTCATATATTGCAGTTCTGTCGTCGAATTATTTCTTACTGCTTAATTTCTTGCCTCCGAATTAAAAACTACACAACGTTTTTTATATGTCTGGTTATATGGTTGACTAAAATCCTGCGAGGAACAGAGCAGATTCTTCTCACATGAACATTTCGTAGTTCCACAGTTGGTCATCTAACTTTCTGCTTAATTCTTTTGTAGCTCGGAGCTGATGCGAAATGATGTTGCCCAGAGTACTGTCCAATACTCATTTTATTTCAGTCTTTCATTTTTCATTTGTGTTGAATAAATCCTTACTACCATGTATTTACATATGCGCATTAGAGCACTCCTTTTTGTTTGAGTCATTTCCTTCCCCTTGACCAGACTTGCTTTACATATGCGCATATGCGCTAGGGCTATCGGTCTGCATCTAATTTATTGTCAGATTACTTTGACTCACTGATGTCTAGCTATAATGCAACGATATCTACTGATTTTTGTTCATGGATAAATAAGTGCAGGCTGACCAACAAGCTGGAAGAACTGGGCTTGGCAATTGTTACGCGGCGTGCCGCCGCGCCAAATTCCACTAGTAACGAGTAACTCGGCTCCGATAATAGGTGTGGCGGCTCCACCGCGCACAAAAGCACAATTCCTAACTGCCATGTCGATATGATGATCCAGCCGGCGTTGTTACTGTCCAGCAGGCATTTTCTGATGGTATCCCACTCTACCACTGTGGATACTTCTTCCAGGATGACGAGGTAACTCTCCTGGTTTACATGCTGCATGAGATTGTCCACTTGCTATGGAATCAAAATGGACGTCGTCCCAAGAAGATAACCTCCTGCACTTGACCATATATACCGAGATGACTTGATGGTCACTGTCACCATCACTGGTGATCAAGTTGTGGAGGTTGTCGACGCCCAACTTCCCCGCGGTCTCCCACACCTCATGTAGGATGTGGAATGCTAGTACGTTGGCGGTGGGGCGAATAGATCAAGTACTACATCTTTTCACGCTATTCACTGGAGAACGACATCGTTCGATGAAATAGCTCACATGCGACGTCTCGTTGAGTTCAAATATCTTCCCTAACTCATTGCTCTTAATCGCAGTCAGTTAGGATTAAAGGCAGGCGGGTGGGACCCACAATTGCCCACGTCAGCAACGACGACCGTTTAATCTCTTCCCCTGCGCGCGCTTTCTCTGGTTCTTCTTCTTCTTCTTATCCGGCGACATCGACGCAACGCGGCAACGCCGGCGAGGCAAAACATAAATAAATGAAGACAAAACATAAACAGTAGATAAACTTTATATTACACATAAGCTCGACATTACAGAAGCTCGTGGCTCATAGATTCAAAAGGGGCGCCACGCGGAGATGAACTGAAAATTACAGGCGGGGACGTTCGCTGCTGCTCCTACCCCTAGCTACGACCCAAAATTGGGCTCACACCGGAGCCCCGGGGATGCGGCGGCGCCGCTCAGTCCTAGTCCTCGTCAGAGTCGAATAGCCCGGGGGAGCCGGGCCCGTCGGAGTCCGAGCTGATTTCGATGACTTCGTGGAGGGAATTGTAAATCCCGACCTCGAGGCGGCGTGCGTCGAGCTCAATCTCCATCTGACGGCGCTTCTCATCCTCTGTGCTGCGCTGGAACACCTCCAAGGTGACCCAGGGAAGGACCTCGTCGGAGACGAAGTCCCCGGGCAGGAGGGGGCGGCCGCTGCTTGGTGGGCGCTCCTGCTCCTCCTCCTCCTCCTCCCCGGCAGGAGGGGGCGGCCGCTGCTTGGTGCCCGAGCAATGGAGGAGCTCCCCGCACCGGAGGAGCTTCCAGCCATCGCCATCGCCATGCGGCGGTCGTACGCAGGCAGCTCGCGGCGCTCGTACGCAGGCGGAGGCCGCATTCCGCGGTTCGTCCACGCACGCGCGCCTCACTTACGAGCGCCGTCGGAAGCGGCCACGGCCTTCATAGCGGGGTCAGCCGGAACCCGCCTCTTCCCCTTCCGCTCCTCGTCGGAGCCATTGCCACCACCGGAATGGCCACCGCGGCGGGCGATTGGACCTCCCCTCCTAAACATCGGCGGACGGCGGGGCTGGATCTACTGGCGTAGCTCGATTTGATCACCGGCGTGCTAATGCCAGCGGCGGCGAGGGTGGGAATGGGGGAAATAGCTAGGGCACGACAGGGTTAGTGGATAAGAAGAGAAATAGCTGGGGCACGACATGGCGAGTGTGGGAATTTTGGACCGTCGAGTTTTCTGGGCCGTAGCCTATGCGCGTTTGAAATTAATAAAACACTGCAGCTAAAAAAAAATTGTTGGTCCGTGGAGTTTGTTGGGCCGTGGCCTATGCGCGTTCGAAACACTGCAGCTAAAAAAATTCAACAGCCAATCAGAGCGCAGAACTGGGACTGGCGCGGATCGAGGGGTTTCCTTCTAGAAGGCATGATCGGACGGCCAGGGTTAAATCACAGAAATTTCATAGGATTTTGTGTGGGTTGACCAACTAATTCAGAAAAAATTAAAATAATCACAGAACCTTCATTTTGGTGGGACTTAGAATGATCCAAGATTATTTTTTCATTTTCATGTTTAAAACTTGTTTAAATGTTGGTTTGACTTCAGTTTGGCCGAATTTGAAATAATCATAAAATATTCAAAAACATCAAAAAAATGAAATTCCAGTGCACATGGTTTTTATATATAGAGTAGATGTGTAGGATAGTTATTTGGCTGATTTAGAGAAGGTGGAAAAAAATCTTGCTTAGAAATGGAGCCGTTTACACTACCTTTAGAGCTCATTTGAACTCTCATGTGTGAAGAGAGGTGGTTTGAGATTTGCAACATGAAATTGTCCAAAACCTCACCAAACCTTCATTTTGGTGTGACTAAGAATGATCCAGCCTTAGTTTTCCATTTTGGTGTGTAAAACTTGTTTAAATGCTGATTTGGATTGAGTTTGGCTGAATTTGAAATATTCATGAAATATTCAAAAAACATCAAAAAAATGCAAATCCAGTGCACATGGTCTTATTTTGTCATGCACTAACATTTCCAACTGATAAACAAGGTCTAGACACATATTAAACAAGAAATGCTTCAATATGGTGTGAAATCACACATTTCAAACAATGAACTCTATGTGTGAAGAGAGATGGTTTGAGATTTGCAACATGAAATTGTCCAAAACCTCACCAAACCTTCATTTTGCTGTGACTAAGAATGATCCAGGCTTAGTTTTCCATTTTGGTGTGTAAAACTTGTTTAAATGCTGATTTGGATTGAGTTTGGCCGAATTTGAAATATTCATGTAATATTCAAAAAAACATCAAAAAAATACAAATCCAGTGCACATGGTCTTATTTTGTCATGTACTAACATCTCCAACTGATAAACAAGGTCTAGACACATATTAAACAAGAAATGTTTCAATATGGTGTGAAATCACACATTTCAAACAATAAACTCTATGTGTGAAGAGAGGTGGTTTGAGATTTGCAACATGAAATTGTCCAAAACCTCACCAAACCTTCATTTTGGTGTGACTAAGAATGATCCAGTCTTAGTTTTCCATTTTGGTGTGTAAAACTTGTTTAAATGCTGATTTGGCTTGAGTTTGGCCGAATTTGAAATATTCACTAGTAGGAAAAGGCCTACCGCTGGCGGACGGAAATGGTCTACCGCTGCCGGGCGGGCGCCCGCCAGCGGTGATTACGCCAGTGGTAACGATTTACCGCTGGCGGGCGGCCGTTACCGCTGGCGGGCACAATTTCATCCTCTGACTTTCTTGTTTTTAAAATCGGGCCACCCTTCATGGCGTAGCCGTGGAGAGCATTATTCACAACAATCTTGATGTCGGTGTAGTCCCGCTTAGACTCCGCCCTGTCTTCATAGCGATCCCCGCTATCGAGATACAAGGCAGCTAAGCGTTCCATGTCCAAATGGATGAGGGTGCCGTGTTTGTTTCTGCGCAAAACATCACCATTGTAGACGCAAATTCAACGATGGAAATCTGTGGAAGCATGTTATGACAGGTAGGCATGACTTACTCGGGAAAATAAGGGAAGAGAAATGAGCACGGCGGGCTCGACGCATTGTCGAGGAAGAGCTTTTGGAGATAACCGGTGGTGGATTTCCTACCCTCAGGGTTGTTCACGAACATTTCTTGCATGTAGTAGGGGTCAACCATCACTATGCCGGGGGTATTCTCCATTTTGATTTGGTGCGCCATTTGGAGCGCAACAAGACGGACTATGGATGGGTGGAGCGGAAGACTATGGTACACTGCGAAGATATCATCAAATCTCACAAAGAGCAGGTCTGCGCCATTTTCCCTGACAAAGACCAACCGTTCTGGTACATTTGCAATGAAAAGGGGATATGTTGGAGTTTCTTGGTCTAGAAGTTTCCTCTCCACAACAAGAACAACCTCATGTAGGTCCAACAAATGTCCTCTCAACTGTTTGACACGATCCGCCGGCAGGATCGATCTACCCAAGTGATGCATCTTATGCCAGTCCTTGATGGGTATCCTGTCCACAAACCGGGAATCAGTCCCCTGCTCTGGTGGGACGGTGGAGTCGTCCAATTTTGTTTTCTTGTATCTTTTACGTGCCTTCTTAGGCTTGTTCACCGGCGCATCTTCTGGCGTCCCGTGATTTGGCAAGATAGGAACCAAATTGGTGATAGAGTTGCCGCACCCGTAGCCGATCATGGGGGGAGGTCCTACTTGGCCTCCCTTCATCCAAGTCCCAACAAACTCACGGACAGTAGGAAACATGGATTTGAAGGTATTTCTGAGTTCGTTCTCTATGAACGCCTGCATCGGATCCTCGTCTTGTATATGAGAACCGCCGGCCTCGTCGTTGTCCGCCATGTTCACACAAACGAGAAAAGTCGAACTTTAGTATAACGAAAAAATTCACGAATTTTTTGGCATGACCTTTGCTACAATTACGAGATATGGAGTACCCGAATTTGCCGAAACAGAAGCTAATCAACGTTCCGGCAATCTCAAGGGACTCAAGGGTACCTGCAAACATTTTATATTCATCACAACTGATGCATGTAAAATGCATACATGAACTTTGCACTTTAATTGCTTATATTCCAATCATATTTGCATCATATAAGGGTTATATCAATGTTTTATCATGATTTTGGGAATAATTCATAGTTTTCCCATTTATTTGGAATTAACCCTGCACAGGCAGAAAACCCTAGTTTTGTATTTTAATGTTTCAGGGACCCAAACGTCAAAGAAATCACCTGGAAATTTACGGGCGTCAATATTTGAAGGAAGAAGGACTACGGAAAAAGGAAGCAAGCAAACGGAGACCCGGGGCCAAACGGGCCTGGCCCACGCGGCCAGGTACTGTGGCCGCGTGGGACCCACCCGTTTGGGCCTCGTGGCTCCGTTGCCGTCGATCTTCGCTCCATCGCCTTCGTCTTGACCTAAAAACGCCTATAAAAAAGGTCCCCCGTCGTTCTCTGAAAGGAGCGCCGCAGAAACACAGAAACACCGAAACGGAGATCAGGAGCTGCAGATTGGAGGGGGAAGACTTCGGCGGGGCACTGCCGGCGTGGTCTCCACCTTCTCCATCGACTTCTCCACCGTCTCCATGATGAAGAGGGAGTAGTCCACCTCTGGACTATGGGTTTGTGGAAGTAACTTATGTATCTCTTCTCTCTTGAGCTTCACTAATTAGTACCGTATGAGCTGCTGAACATGATTACGGTCACCGTTGTAATACCTTTGTGGTGGATCTTTATGAGTTAATATATGTTTGAGATTGCAGTGTTTGTTTCAGTTATGAGTATAGATGCATATTATGTACCCCGTTTTTGTCTACTTGTTTTGATCAAGCATGTTTATGAGAGCGTGTGGGGGAACGTGTGCATTAGTTGGAGTAACGGGGGGTGGCTAGTGCAGTGAACGTGGGAGAAAGTTCTGCGATCCACTTTGGTATCTTTACCTTACTTTGTTACCTCACTAGGGATAAACTAAAATACCATGCTACCGGGGATGTGGGCGTGACCATTGCCACTACTCCATGACTAGATCTAGCATGTTCTTATTTTCACTTCATGTCATGATACTTATTGCTATACTCCGAGTTATCTTAATTACTAAGGTGTTATGATTTAGTTCGCATCTTGGTGGAGTATAAGAGAGTTTAATAACCAAAAGATCTCTATGTTAGGACGTGATGCCCATATATCTAAGTAACTTGTTATCAAACCCTGTGTTGCAATCTCATATGTTAACTTTGTGTGTTCCATTGTCTACCACTTTATAAAGAGAGAGTGCATTTGTGAAACCATGAACCCCAGTCCATTTTTAATCATAAGAAACACCTTTCCAACACCATATACCACTTTTATATTTTCAGCCATCATTAAATCCGAAAATACAAAAATACTTTTCATCTTGCATACATCATTTAAAAACCCAAAAATATCATTTACCATTGCATCCACCATCATTGCATATTTATTTCTTGTTTGCATTGCATAACTATCCTGATATCATTCTTACACCTTGTGCTTGACAACCACAGGTGAGGTTGAGGACCAAAACATCTAACCTTTTTTGTAGGTAACCAAAAGAAGGATAAGAAGATAAATCTACCACTTCAGATTCCTCGAGAGTTCGATATTAAACCCTCGAGTCACCCCTCGTGGGGAAAACTGTCTTCCACTATACTATACACTCTGCACTTGGAGTCTCAACCTAAATCCCGTTATTTGTGCAGTCATCAAGACTTGCTCTTCGGGATCATCAAGACGTTTTCTGGCGCCGTTGCCGGGGAATCGTAGCTGAGAGATTTATCCAAGGGTGTGCATCATCGCATTCATCTCACAACAAAGTCAACATCACCAACTTGTGCTAACACCTAAGCTTGGCGAGGTTGCACCTACGTGAGCACCATCTTATCCATCTTTACTTACAAAGCAATTTATTTGTTTTGTTAGTGTCATTGCATATCACATCATATTTATTTCAGTTTTGCATAAAAAATTAAAAATACAAAAAAAAACTTGCTAAAATGGGAGAAAGAACTAAGCTGTGTGACTACACAAACACTCCTAATGATCAATTTATCACGAGAGCTATTGCCACACCTAAGATAAAAACTGATAGTTATAGAGTGAGTTATGGTCTATCACACTCGATAACTAGAAAACAATTTGGTGGTAAAGGATGGGAACATGGTCTTAGAGATTGGATGCTCATGCATGTGTTTTATAGAGGTTTGACTGAAGCCTCTAGGGTATTTTTGGATAATGAATGTGAAGATTCCTTCATGAATACTGCTGCTAATGATACTCACTATTTACTTGATGGCTTGCTTTTGGAAGTAAGAATTAAAGAAAGTTTAGAAAAAGCCCAAGTACCTGAAGATGTCTTTGATGACCGTTATGAAATATTCAACCTATACAATAGGGAAAAGAAAGTTGAGGAAGTTAAAATGCTTAATGAAGTCAAGGATCCTTTGCTTGACTTAGAAAATTGTAGCTTGCATGAATTAATATCTATCTTACAAAAATTTGCAAGTGATCCTTCCATCAACACTAACCAAGCAGGTTTTGGTTCTTATATTGCTAATCATGTCTTGAAAGAAAAGATTGCTAGGTACAACCAAGAGGCTATGATACCACCTAAGCTTGGGGATATGTGGATACCTAAGGTACTAGTAACTATTGGAAAAGAGACACACCATGCCATACTTGATCTAGGATCTAGTGTCTCTGTTTTATCTAAAGAACTATATGAAGTGCTTGAATTGAAAAATCTTGAAAAATGCTCTATTGAACTAGCACTTGCTGATGACTCTATTAAACATGCTTTGGGAAAAGTAAGTGATGTTATGGTAGAGTTACATATGACTTTTGTGCCTGTGGATTTTCTAATCATGGATATGGGGAATAAAACCTCTAGTCCTATTATTCTTGGAAGACCTTTTCTTCGTACCACAGGTGCTATCATTGATTCAAAGGAAGGGAATGTAAAGTTTCAGTTTCCACACAAGAAGTGCATGGAACACTTTCCAAGGAAGAGGGAACCACCAAAGTTCAAGCTCCCTCATGAGCTTCGTCCACAATAAAACAACAAGTAAGAAGCCTAGCTATATGGCTATAAAGAAAGCGCTTTGCGGGAGGCAACCCGGTTATTTTTATGTGTGATTTTTCTTTGTGTCCTCTTGCTGTAACAAGAGATTTGTGTCTAGTTAGGTTCTGGAGTTTTTAATAAAGTGCCAAGTTTTACCCTTTTTGGTTTGAAAAAGTTGCTTATAGCGTTCGGAGATTTTATTCCTGCACGAATCAGTGCACGGTATGATTTTTAATTCTTATTCTGTAACTCCGAATGAGCTCATATTTGAACTGTAGTTGCAACTTTTCATCCTCTGTATGCATGAATTTTTTCGGAATTTTTCGAGAAAGTTTGGTAGGGTAGAAAAATACGTTTTGCTGCTGCTGTTTTTCTGGACAGATTCTGTCCCATTTTGTTTGATGCATGCTTTGAGCTTTTAAGTTGAATCTTTTTGATCCAATTGAGTTTATGAGTAGGCATACAACATTATACACTTTCTGGACATGTCATATGAATTTTTGTTCAAGGATTATATGCAGCAAGGAACCTATTTGTTTATCACTATTAATGCACCCCACAGAAAAGAGATGGGAGAAACGGTGTTTTGAAGTTTTTTCACAGGGATTGGAGGAGATGCACCAAGAGCTATCCAAGGATGGTGAAGACCATAAGCTTGGGGATGTGAAGACAACCCCACTGGACCTACACACTCTCGGTTTGCACACGTCCAACTTCTGTTTTTCGATCGAAACACTTTATCGCATAAACTTGGAGCGTCGTTTTTGTTTTTGTTTGAGTCTTGAGAGACCACCACACTATCAATTATATATGAGAGAGCTACTGGAAATATGGGTTGAAATATGTTGGATGCTTTTATAAGATTGGGAAAAGGGATGTTTGACTTGATTTTTAATGATACATATAGTTGCATGATTCATGAGCTTGTTTATGAGTAATAGTTTGCAAATTCTTTTTGTAGAGCTATCACTTATTCATGTTTTGGTGCTGATTGTTATTTACTTGGTTTAACATGGATTAGTTAGTTCTATGGACACTCATGCATGCATCTAGATGGTCAACTTTCTCCCTTTTGCTAGCCCAAAAACTCCAACAAGCAAAAACTTGTTTCCAACACCTTCAACCAAAGTTATTCCAGTGAGTCCACCATATCTACCTATTGGCTTTATGCTATTCCGAGTATGTTTAACATGTTGTTTGTGTTATCTTACCTCTGAATGAAAATGTTTATGTTATTGATTGCAATGGAAAAAATTGGTTATATAGCTCTCACGAACTTGATGCACATTTCTATTTGCATAATAAAACATGACCCATTGTGATTAAGATTATGATGCTAGTGGCTTGATAAATGTTCGGGTTGGAGTTAGCCCATATGTGCTGTCACATGCAAGCTTTCAACATGCTCTTCATCTCATTTAGTTGATATCATGTACTTTTGTTATGGATGCTATCATGTGAAATGAGTGGAAATGAAGTAGTTTAAATGAGTTTGTATAAATGGTTAGAGAGACGCCTGGGCCGCTAATCTAAGCCATGCATCATTCATGGTGGAAATTTACTTACATACTATGGTGAACCTTCTGTGATACACCTTGCAATAAAAAACTATTCCAAATGGTAAATAAAAAGGGTGTTGAGATTGTTCATTTTGTTTGTTTGTCTTGTCATTTTGATATGGGCTTGTTCCATATCTGGGACAAGAGGTACCCCAGTTGACGCTCTTGATGATACTATTATTACTTACAATGATATAACTTGAACTTGCTTTGTTTCCAAGTTGAGTAACATGGTGTAGTACTTGTATTCAAGGGGCATGAGACATCAACCTTTACTTTATCAAGCACACTACTCATATTTGCTTTCACTTTAACCTTAATCATTCAAGATGCTATGATAGGGGCAATGAGAGCTTGACACCAATGAATACCTTATTGCAATCATTAACTTAAGTAGAAGAGTTTGGAAGTTGGATGAAACTTATGCATGCTTTACCTCTACTCACATATACATCTTTCCAAAGTGTACACCTATCATATTCAGATTTTCATCTACACTCTATGACCATTGTAGGATGTTCTACTTATCATTATGCATACATGTGTTCCATATTACTTGCTACTATGTTACACTTTGTGAACTATCAATGAACATCCTTGTCTTGAATACTTGATATCACTTCATAAACTATTTGCATATTGCTACTCCTTTGAAGAATGAATCATTTGACTATATGTAGCAATAGTAATCATCTTTGATATCCATTGTTAAGTATTAAATTGCAAAGTCCATGTTAGTTTTATCATCTTCATACTCGAGGACGAGCATGGATTAAGCTTGGGGATGTTGATGCATGTAAAATGCATACATGAACTTTGCACTTTAATTGCTTATATTCCAATCATATTTGCATCATATAAGGGTTATATCAATGTTTTATCATGATTTTGGGAATACTTCATAGTTTTCCATTTTTTGGAATTAACCCTGCACAGGCAGAAAACCCTAGTTTTGTATTTTAATGTTTCAGGGACCCAAACGTCAACGAAATCACCTGGAAATTTACGGGCGTCAATATTTGGAAGGAAGAAGGACTACGGAAAAAGGAAGCAAGCAAACGGAGGCCCGAGGGCCAAACGGGTGGCCCACGCGGCCAGGTACTGTGGCCGCGTGGGACCCACCCGTTTGGGCCTCGTGGCTCCGTTGCCGTCGATCTTCGCTCCACCGACATCGTCTTGACCTAAAAACGCCTATAAAAAAGGTCCCCCGACGTTCTCTGGAAGGAGCGCCGCACAAACACAGAAACACCGAAACGGAGATCAGGAGCTGCAGATTGGAGGGGGAAAACTCCGGCGGGGCGCTGCCGGCGTGGTCTCCATCTTCTCCATCGACTTCTCCACCGTCTCCATGATGAAGAGGGAGTAGTCCACCTCTGGACTATGGGTTTGTGGAAGTAACTTATGTATCTCTCCTCTCTTGAGCTTCACTAATTAGCACCGTATGAGCTGCTGAACATGATTACGGTCACCGTTGTAATACCTTTGTGGTGGATCTTTATGAGTTAATATATGTTTGAGATTGCAATGTTTGTTTCAGTTATGAGTATAGATGCATATTATGTACCCCGTTCTTGTCTACTTGTTTTGATCAAGCATGTTTATGAGAGCGTGTGTGGGGGAACGTGTGCATTAGTTGGAGTAACGGGGGGTGGCTAGTGCAGTGAACGTGAGAGAAAGTTCTGCGATCCACTTTGGTATCTTTACCTTACTTTGTTACCTCACTAGGGATAAACTAAAATACCATGCTACCGGGGATGTGGGCGTGACCATTGCCACTACTCCATGACTAGATCTAGCATGTTCTTATTTTCACTTCATGTCATGATACTTAATGCTATACTCTGAGTTATCTTAATTACTGAGGTGTTATGATTTAGTTCGCATCTTGGTGGAGTATAAGAGAGGTTAATAACCAAAAGATCTCTATGTTAGGACGTGATGCCCATATATCTAAGTAACTTGTTATCAAACCCTGTGTTGCAATCTCATATGTTAACTTTGTGTGTTCCATTGTCTACCACTTTATAAAGAGAGAGTGCATTTGTGAAACCATGAACCCCAGTCCATTTTTAATCATAAGAAACACCTTTCCAACACCATATACCACTTTTCTATTTTCAGCCATCATTAAATCCGAAAATACAAAAATACTTTTCATCTTGCATACATCATTCAAAAACCCAAAAATATCATTTATCATTGCATCCACCATCATTGCATATTTATTTCTTGTTTGCATTGCATAACTATCCTGATATCATTCTTACACCTTGTGCTTGACAACCACAGGTGAGGTTGAGGACCAAAACATCTAACCTTGTTTTGTAGGTAACCAAAAGAAGGATAAGAAGATAAATCTACCACTTCAGATTCCCCGAGAGTTCGATATTAAACCCTCGAGTCACCCCTCGTGGGGAAAACTGTCTTCCACTATACTATACACTCTGCACTTGGAGTCTCAACCTAAATCCCGTTATTTGTGCAGGCATCAAGACTTGCTCTTCGGGATCATCAACACACCAAAATCGGCATTTCCGAATGACATCACAACCACCACCGAATCACATCCGCAACCATATTCACATGCATACTTCATATTGTCACCACTAACCACAAATAAGGGGTAAAAAATAGTAATCGGGGCGGCGCGGGGAGGCGAGTCGGGCGGCGCGGGGAGGCGAGTCGGGGCGGCGCGGGGCGGCGAATCGGGGCGGTGGGGGTGGGGCGGCGGTCGACGGCGACGGCAGCGGCGAATGTGGGCGGCGGGGCGGTTCGGAGGCCGGGGCGGCGCGGCGGCGGCGCGGGGTTAGGGTTAGATAAGAGGCCGGGCGCGGTGGGGGAAGAATGGGAAGATGGAAAGAGAGCGGCCCGACCGGCCGGTAAGTGGGCCGGCCACACTTACCGCTGGCGGACGGGCCAGGTGTCCGCCAGCGGTATATGGTTACCGCTGGCGGACGGAAAGATTTATCCGCCAGCGGTATGTTTTAAAATTTTCTGTTTTGTTTTTTATTCTGTTTTTTGTTATTATTTAGTATTTTCTAGTATAGTTGTGCGTATATAAATAAATAGTTGTGTGTATATAAATAAATATTCATACACATCACATTGTTCAAAACATCTTAATTAAATTACAACTTTTTACAATAACACACATGCATGTGTCTCGCGCTTTTCTCTTAGCGTTTGGCCTTCTTCTTGCCTTTCTTGGTGGTCTTAGCTACATAATTCAGCCCCACATTATGACCTCTTCTTAAGAATGGAAGACCTCCTTCGTGGGTAGCGTGGTTCTGCTTCTTCTTGATGTGTATGGCGTGTTATCATCATCTTCATCATCTTCAATATTAGGGTCACCGTACTGGTCGAAGTCGTCCTCGTTCGCGATTCCATCCATTCCAATGATGTTTCTTTTGCCTCTCCTCACGACTACACGGCTAGGCTTTGACGGGTCAGTTATGAAGAAGCACTGAGACACGTGCTTAGCCAATACCCATGGCTCATTTTGTGCGGTGACGTTCGTGCTGCTTGATGAAGTGCCGGCTTCCGGTAAAACCATGGTGGTGAAGTATTGGTCTTCCTTTTTCACGATGGATAACCTAGCCCATCTCACACGGAACATCGGCACCTTCTCTCCAGAGTAGTTAAGCTCCCAGATGTCCTCTATCCTTCCGTAGTATCTGAACTTTTTGTCACCGCGTAAGATAGCATTGTTACCCCTGAATTTTGATAGTCAGAAGTTTTGTCCTTTGCCTCTGTGTAGAAAGTGAACCTGTTGATATCATATGCTTGAAATGTCGCGAGGTTGGGGGCGGGGCCACGTGACAAGTCGTATAACCATCTACCTTCTGCATCATCCGTTGGCGGAGCGACAAGCTCATCTTTGAACCAACTCAAGAAAGAGGAGTTGTGCTCTCTGATTATTTCTCCTTCGGTCCTTTGCCTGCCCTGGCTAATGTACTTCTGCCTAATCTCCAGTTTGTACTTTTGCACCCAAGTATCGACCATTTGAAGGTGTTGGAGAGCTACTAAGTTTGCCCTCTTAAAGTCGGCCATTCTCTTACTGAAGCCCACATGTAAGTCCCGCGCGCCATTTTTGTGACCTGACCCACCTAACTTGCCAAAGTGCTTGTTTGGGGGCAAACCAACAGGGTTATCAATTATCTCCAGATGATTCGTGCAGAAAGAGATGCACTCTTCAGTGAGAAAGCCTTGAACGATGCTTCCATCCGGACGGGCCCTGTTACGAACAAATCCTTTTATGACCCCATTCATCCTTTCGAACGCCATCATGTTGTGGAGAAACAACGGTCCGAGATGAATGATATCATCCACGATGTGGACCAACAAATGCACGCAAATATCAAAGAATGCGGGCGGGAAGTACATCTCAAGCTCGCATAGTATCACAACAATCTCTTCCTGCAGCGTTGAGAGTCTCTTTGCGGTGATTGACTTTCGAGAGATCACGTCAAAGAAGTTACAAGTCCAAAAAGGGTCTCACGGACGTGCTTGTCCATTATCCCTCGGATCGCAACTGGGAATATCTGTGTCATCATCACGTGACAATCATGAGACTTCATACCGCTGAAATTCTTTTTCTGCCAGTCTAAGAATCTGCTTATCAGCCCCGAGTAACCCAAAGGCACTTTGACTCCTAGAAGGCACTTCATCAATTGTTCGACCTCCTTTGGACTAAGAGTGAAGCAAGAGGGGGGACAGTAATAGTCATTCTTCTTAACCCTTTTGGCATTGTGACCGTCCATCTCCTCATCCAACTGGTCGTCTACCACATTTTTGCGCTGCGCATGAAGCTCTTTCCTGATGTCCATATGTTTAAGGTCCAATCTTGCTTTTGGCCCATCTTTGGTCCTGTCCGCCATGTGGAGTACAGTGCCAAACATACTCTCGAACACATTCTTCGTCACATGCATTAGATCAAGGCAATTTGGCGTAGTGTAGATGGGCCAGTATGGCAAGTCCCAAAACACAGACCTCGTCTTCCAAACACCACAGAGCGGTTTTGGCGCCTTTCGCTTCTTTCCCGGCTCAGGGCACTCTTGCCATTCATTCAGCAACTCGTAAATGTCATCGCCGCTCTTCTTAAGTGGAGGTTCTCGGAGCTCATCTTTACCGTTGAAAAGGTCTCCACGCCATCTCCATGGGTCTTCATCGTCTAGCCACCTTCGATGGCCTATGTAGACGGTTTTCGAAGAACCGTCTTTCTTCAGCTGGAGGTATGTCGGATCATCCAGGCACCTGACACATCCGAAATATCCGTGGCACACCTGGCCGGCAACATATGCGTAGCCGGGCAAATCGTGCACTGTACACAACAAGGCAGCTCTCATAGGGAAATAATCTTCTGCGACGGCGTCCCAAGTGGGAACCCCTTGGGACGACCATAACGTGTCTAGCTCATCTTTCAGTAGCTTCAGATACAGATTGATGTCGCTGCCAGGTTGTTTCGGCCCTTGAATTAGCATGCTCATGTGTATGTACTTCCTTTTCATACACAACCAGGGAGGTAGGTTGTATATCCATACAAACACGGGCCACGTGCTGTGTGAACTGCTCTGGTTGCCAAACGGATTGAGACCGTCGGTGCTGCAACCCAATCTGATATTCCTTGGCTCGTCTCCAAAGTCTGCATCGAAAGAGTCTAATGCTTTCCACTGGCTTGCATCCGAAGGGTGTGTCAGAATTATCTTTTCACTCCGGTCTGAATCTTGCACCACTGCCGCCTTTCTTTCCGCGTGCCAGCGCATAAGCTTTGCTTCCTTACGGTCTGCGAAATATCGCTGCAGACGAGGAATGAGCGGAAAGTACCACACAACTTTGCGAGGGGCTTTCTTCCCGGTCTTGTATCGATTGGCATTGCACACTGGACATTTGGTCATTCCCTCGTCCTCTTTCCGAAATATGTAGCAATCGAAGATGCACACATGGTACCTCTCGTGCGGTAAATCAAAGGGGCACACGACTTTCTTGGCTTCGTCACAACTTTTAGGACACGTGTTGCCCTTCGGAAGGATACCGTGCAAATATTCCAGGTTAGCGTCGACGCTTATATCGCTCAATTTGTGTCTTGTCTTCATCTGCAGAAAATCAAGCGATACTTTCAAGCGGGAAGCTTCTGGGTCGCAGCCTGGATACAACGGAGTATTTGAATCTTTCTCCAATTGCGCCAGCTTAGATTCCCTGTTAGCCGTCTTCTGAAGAAACAATTCTGTTAGATGAGGGTCCCGCACGACTGAAGTTAGCGGTGTCCGTGTGTCCTCCTCTTCTAGTACCACACGATCATCATCGTCTTCTTCTACTTCATCATGTTGCACGGGATCCGGATAGGCTCTTCGTGTTCTGGCCCCTCGTTGTTATTGTCTTGCTGCCCTTGATCCTGATTATTTCCTTCCGGCGCACCATCATTTCCATCATGTTCATCATCTGTTAACCAACGAGTGTGGCCATCCATGAAACCACGGAAGAGCAGGTGTTCCAGCAAAGTTCCGGTAAATGGACTGATGCCGACCTCGAGTTTGCATGCGCGACACGGACACTGTATATCTTTGCGCTTATTCTGCAGCATGTCTTCCGTCGCGTGTCTCAAGTATGTATTCACGACATGTTCACTCATAATAACCATTATCACCTGCACGTTGTATAATCAAGACAATAATTAAGCACCATTTAATATTTTATCGGGTTTATTTCACGAAAAAATTCGCCATGACCTTCCTACAAATAGGACCCAAGGAGAGTGCCAAAAGTTGCCGAAACGGAAAATGAATCAACATTCCGGCATGGTATTGGCACCCTCATTAATTTTCACACATCACAACACAAATTTATTCATCACACTCAATTTCACACATTCCAAGCCATTTTTCATCCAGCATTTCGCATGGTTACGGCGGGCGCATTTATCCGACCAAATTAATTTTAAGAATGTGTTTTAACTTATATCGCTAAAAGATCACCTTAAGAATGTTAAAACACACGTCAAAATAACCGCGGAAGTCGGCCGAAGATGAAATCTTGATCTTGAGATCTAAGTGACTTGAGTGGATTTCTTTTGGTCAAAGTTGGATGTGGGGGAGAGATCTAGTGGGATCTATCAACTAAATCACTTTTTGTTGGCTAAAAGTGATTAATTTCATGGAGGAAATGAGCCACAAATGGGGGAAACTCGAGCTAAGAGAGAGAAGAGTGAAGTGCAATAAGTGAGCAAGGGTGGTAGGTGCGGCCGCACGTATATGTTACTTCCCAGGTTACCGCTGGCGGACGCTTCAGCGTGCCCGCCACGGTACTGAACGGAGCGCTGGCGTACTATTTCGTCAGCTCGCCAGCGGTACTGTCCCCATTTTTTTCCCATCTGAGCTCAGCCGCGGCAACTACCGCTAGCGGGCCCTGTCTATCGTCCGCCAGCGGTACGTTTAATACCTCTGGCGGGTGCGTATTGTGCCCGCCAGCGGTAGTTTGCCCCGCCTCGTCCCAGATTCCTGTTCCTACCGCTGGCGAGATGTGCTGTTGTCCGCCAGCGGTACGTCCAGAACCAGTGTCGGACAGGAAAAACCGCCCGCCAGCGGTCGTAGCGCTGGCGGACGAAGACGTTGTCCGCCAGCGGTACGCTCGTGGCTATAAGCCTTTTCCTACTAGTGATTCATGAAATATTCAAAAAACATCAAAAAAATGCAAATCCAGTGCACATGGTCTTATTTTGTCATGTACTAACATCTCCAACTGATAAACAATGTCTATACACATATTAAACTAGAAATGCTTCAATATGGTGTGAAATCACACATCTCAAACTATGAAATCTATAGTTTGAGTTTTTAAATTTCATACCATACTGAATCATTTCTTGTTTAATATGTATGTAGACCTTGTTTATCAGTTGGAGCTGTTAGTGCATGATAAACTAAGACCATGTGCACTGGATTTGCATTTTTCGTATGTTTTTTGAATATTTTTTGAATATTTCAAAAATTGGTCAACTAAAATCAAACCAACTTTTAAACAAGTTTTGAGTTAAAAATTGTTCTAGGACACTATATTAGTGCAATATATGTTAACCCTAGAGTTTGAGATCATTTGGAGAAGGGCGAAAAAATGACAGGATTAGAAATGAGGCTGTTTGGGCTACCTTCGGGGCTCATTTGTAGCTCATTTTGGAGAACCGATGTGAAAAATGACAGGATTAGAAATGGGGATGACCAAATTAGATCAACCCACTACATAATAGTATGAAATCATTGCAACACCCAAGTCTAGCACAAATAACATGTACATCAAAGTTGATTTCAAATATTCAAAGTTGAATCAAAATATAAAAAATATTCAAAAATTCAAAATAATTTGTCCAAGTGCAATATTTTAATGGATGGGACAACTCATCATTATTATAGAAATTCTATAATAATGAGATGCCCGACCCACAAAGCTACTGGACTAGGATATATAATGTGCAACACCTAAATTGCGAGCAAGGGGATTCGAACTTAGGTGGGCAAAGGGAGCATCAACCCTTTGCCACTAGGCTATGCCTCTGTTTGCGAAAAATCTACCACCATTTGGAGGTAATAGTTACAAATGTTTACATTTTGTTAACACTAGCAACACTAGCAATATTTAAATTTTAGTAAGTTAAATAAAAAATTAAAACATTTTGTCTATAGATGACATAAGTCTCTACCTAGTTGACAATGTTTCAACTCTTTCAACTCGTTTTTAATCCGACGGCGTGCGAATGCCACAATCGGGCGTGCCCAGAGCGCGCTCACAAAGGTGTTCGACAGTGTGCATGCCACAATCTCACGGCGTGCGAATGCCACAAAGAACACTAAAACAAGGAAGACTATAATTTACATTTTGTTGACAAGGTTTCACCTACAAAAACTAGGTTTCACCTACCGAAACGTGCCATGGCACGTCCAGAGCACGTCCAGGGCACGTCCACAGCACGCCTCCAAGGTGTTCGACGTACTGCAAAAAAACTACCACCACACGCTCCCACCCCTGGGCAAACACTGCCTGAAATGGTTTCAGGCACCTAACAAAATTCACTACACTAGTTATCTACAGAATGGAGCACGATCTTCCCTCCGCCATGGCTCTGCAGCACAATCTTCCCTCCGCCATGGCTCTGCAGCACAATCTTCTAGCTCGATTTCATCTCGCAGAGGATATCGGAGCAGAATAATCTATCCGCCGCCATCCCGGCAACTAGGCTGAAAACCTCTTGGCTCAATGCGGCATCGAAGTCCACGCTCGGGGTTGAGCTTGCCGAACTGCTGCTCGATGAGCTCCCGCCCGAGCTGCTCTCGTCGCCCGCAGCACCGCCCGAGCTGCTGTCGTCGAACGCAGCAATTTTGCGCATCGAGGCAAACCTCTGCCTCGTCATCGGCGGCGAATCATGGAGGAAATGAGCCACAAATGGGGGAAACTCGAGCTAAGAGAGAGAAGAGTGAAGTGCAATAAGTGAGCAAGGGCGGTAGGTGCGGCCGCACGTATATGTTACTTCCCAGGTTACCGCTGGCGGACGCTTCAGCGTGCCCGCCAACGGTACTGAACGGAGCGCTGGCGTACTATTTCGTCAGCTCGCCAGCGGTACTGTCCCCATTTTTTTCCCATCTGAGCTCAGCCGCGGCAACTACCGCTAGCGGGCCCTGTCTATCGTCCGCCAGCGGTACGTTTAATACCTCTGGCGGGTGCGTATTGTGCCCGCCAGCGGTAGTTTGCCCCGCCTCGTCCCAGATTCCTGTTCCTACCGCTGGCGAGATGTGCTGTTGTCCGCCAGCGGTACGTCCAGAACCAGTGTCGGACAGGAAAAACCGCCCGCCAGCGGTCGTAGCGCTGGCGGACGAAGACGTTGTCCGCCAGCGGTACGCTCGTGGCTATAAGCCTTTTCCTACTAGTGATTCATGAAATATTCAAAAAACATCAAAAAAATGCAAATCCAGTGCACATGGTCTTATTTTGTCATGTACTAACATCTCCAACTGATAAACAATGTCTATACACATATTAAACTAGAAATGCTTCAATATGGTGTGAAATCACACATCTCAAACTATGAAATCTATAGTTTGAGTTTTTAAATTTCATACCATACTGAATCATTTCTTGTTTAATATGTATGTAGACCTTGTTTATCAGTTGGAGCTGTTAGTGCATGATAAACTAAGACCATGTGCACTGGATTTGCATTTTTTCGTATGTTTTTTGAATATTTTTTGAATATTTCAAAAATTGGTCAACTAAAATCAAACCAACTTTTAAACAAGTTTTGAGTTAAAAATTGTTCTAGGACACTATATTAGTGCAATATATGTTAACCCTAGAGTTTGAGATCATTTGGAGAAGGGCGAAAAAATGACAGGATTAGAAATGAGGCTGTTTGGGCTACCTTCGGGGCTCATTTGTAGCTCATTTTGGAGAACCGATGTGAAAAATGACAGGATTAGAAATGGGGATGACCAAATTAGATCAACCCACTACATAATAGTATGAAATCATTGCAACACCCAAGTCTAGCACAAATAACATGTACATCAAAGTTGATTTCAAATATTCAAAGTTGAATCAAAATATAAAAAATATTCAAAAATTCAAAATAATTTGTCCAAGTGCAATATTTTAATGGATGGGACAACTCATCATTATTATAGAAATTCTATAATAATGAGATGCCCGACCCACAAAGCTACTGGACTAGGATATAATGTGCAACACCTAAATTGCGAGCAAGGGGATTCGAACTTAGGTGGGCAAAGGGAGCATCAACCCTTTGCCACTAGGCTATGCCTCTGTTTGCGAAAAATCTACCACCATTTGGAGGTAATAGTTACAAATGTTTACATTTTGTTAACACTAGCAACACTAGCAATATTTAAATTTTAGTAAGTTAAATAAAAAATTAAAACATTTTGTCTATAGATGACATAAGTCTCTACCTAGTTGACAATGTTTCAACTCTTTCAACTCGTTTTTAATCCGACGGCGTGCGAATGCCACAATCGGGCGTGCCCAGAGCGCGCTCACAAAGGTGTTCGACAGTGTGCATGCCACAATCTCACGGCGTGCGAATGCCACAAAGAACACTAAAACAAGGAAGACTATAATTTACATTTTGTTGACAAGGTTTCACCTACAAAAACTAGGTTTCACCTACCGAAACGTGCCATGGCACGTCCAGAGCACGTCCAGGGCACGTCCACAGCACGCCTCCAAGGTGTTCGACGTACTGCAAAAAAACTACCACCACACGCTCCCACCCCTGGGCAAACACTGCCTGAAATGGTTTCAGGCACCTAACAAAATTCACTACACTAGTTATCTACAGAATGGAGCACGATCTTCCCTCCGCCATGGCTCTGCAGCACAATCTTCCCTCCGCCATGGCTCTGCAGCACAATCTTCTAGCTCGATTTCATCTCGCAGAGGATATCGGAGCAGAATAATCTATCCGCCGCCATCCCGGCAACTAGGCTGAAAACCTCTTGGCTCAATGCGGCATCGAAGTCCACGCTCGGGGTTGAGCTTGCCGAACTGCTGCTCGATGAGCTCCCGCCCGAGCTGCTCTCGTCGCCCGCAGCACCGCCCGAGCTGCTGTCGTCGAACGCAGCAATTTTGCGCATCGAGGCAAACCTCTGCCTCGTCATCGGCGGCGAATCATGGAGGAAATGAGCCACAAATGGGGGAAACTCGAGCTAAGAGAGAGAAGAGTGAAGTGCAATAAGTGAGCAAGGGCGGTAGGTGCGGCCGCACGTATATGTTACTTCCCAGGTTACCGCTGGCGGACGCTTCAGCGTGCCCGCCAACGGTACTGAACGGAGCGCTGGCGTACTATTTCGTCAGCTCGCCAGCGGTACTGTCCCCATTTTTTTCCCATCTGAGCTCAGCCGCGGCAACTACCGCTAGCGGGCCCTGTCTATCGTCCGCCAGCGGTACGTTTAATACCTCTGGCGGGTGCGTATTGTGCCCGCCAGCGGTAGTTTGCCCCGCCTCGTCCCAGATTCCTGTTCCTACCGCTGGCGAGATGTGCTGTTGTCCGCCAGCGGTACGTCCAGAACCAGTGTCGGACAGGAAAAACCGCCCGCCAGCGGTCGTAGCGCTGGCGGACGAAGACGTTGTCCGCCAGCGGTACGCTCGTGGCTATAAGCCTTTTCCTACTAGTGATTCATGAAATATTCAAAAAACATCAAAAAAATGCAAATCCAGTGCACATGGTCTTATTTTGTCATGTACTAACATCTCCAACTGATAAACAATGTCTATACACATATTAAACTAGAAATGCTTCAATATGGTGTGAAATCACACATCTCAAACTATGAAATCTATAGTTTGAGTTTTTAAATTTCATACCATACTGAATCATTTCTTGTTTAATATGTATGTAGACCTTGTTTATCAGTTGGAGCTGTTAGTGCATGATAAACTAAGACCATGTGCACTGGATTTGCATTTTTTCGTATGTTTTTTGAATATTTTTTGAATATTTCAAAAATTGGTCAACTAAAATCAAACCAACTTTTAAACAAGTTTTGAGTTAAAAATTGTTCTAGGACACTATATTAGTGCAATATATGTTAACCCTAGAGTTTGAGATCATTTGGAGAAGGGCGAAAAAATGACAGGATTAGAAATGAGGCTGTTTGGGCTACCTTCGGGGCTCATTTGTAGCTCATTTTGGAGAACCGATGTGAAAAATGACAGGATTAGAAATGGGGATGACCAAATTAGATCAACCCACTACATAATAGTATGAAATCATTGCAACACCCAAGTCTAGCACAAATAACATGTACATCAAAGTTGATTTCAAATATTCAAAGTTGAATCAAAATATAAAAAATATTCAAAAATTCAAAATAATTTGTCCAAGTGCAATATTTTAATGGATGGGACAACTCATCATTATTATAGAAATTCTATAATAATGAGATGCCCGACCCACAAAGCTACTGGACTAGGATATATAATGTGCAACACCTAAATTGCGAGCAAGGGGATTCGAACTTAGGTGGGCAAAGGGAGCATCAACCCTTTGCCACTAGGCTATGCCTCTGTTTGCGAAAAATCTACCACCATTTGGAGGTAATAGTTACAAATGTTTACATTTTGTTAACACTAGCAACACTAGCAATATTTAAATTTTAGTAAGTTAAATAAAAAATTAAAACATTTTGTCTATAGATGACATAAGTCTCTACCTAGTTGACAATGTTTCAACTCTTTCAACTCGTTTTTAATCCGACGGCGTGCGAATGCCACAATCGGGCGTGCCCAGAGCGCGCTCACAAAGGTGTTCGACAGTGTGCATGCCACAATCTCACGGCGTGCGAATGCCACAAAGAACACTAAAACAAGGAAGACTATAATTTACATTTTGTTGACAAGGTTTCACCTACAAAAACTAGGTTTCACCTACCGAAACGTGCCATGGCACGTCCAGAGCACGTCCAGGGCACGTCCACAGCACGCCTCCAAGGTGTTCGACGTACTGCAAAAAAACTACCACCACACGCTCCCACCCCTGGGCAAACACTGCCTGAAATGGTTTCAGGCACCTAACAAAATTCACTACACTAGTTATCTACAGAATGGAGCACGATCTTCCCTCCGCCATGGCTCTGCAGCACAATCTTCCCTCCGCCATGGCTCTGCAGCACAATCTTCTAGCTCGATTTCATCTCGCAGAGGATATCGGAGCAGAATAATCTATCCGCCGCCATCCCGGCAACTAGGCTGAAAACCTCTTGGCTCAATGCGGCATCGAAGTCCACGCTCGGGGTTGAGCTTGCCGAACTGCTGCTCGATGAGCTCCCGCCCGAGCTGCTCTCGTCGCCCGCAGCACCGCCCGAGCTGCTGTCGTCGAACGCAGCAATTTTGCGCATCGAGGCAAACCTCTGCCTCGTCATCGGCGGCGAATCACCGCCGAGCGGAAAACCCTTGGAGCTGTAGTAGCCGTGACGCTTCCACGCCTTCTTCAGTACCTGCTGGACTGAAATCCGGTAGGGTCGCTTGCCGTCGAGATAGATGGAGCCCCTCGCCGCTGCACGAGACACAAATCGGGCCGCCGGTCGCCTCTGCGACCGTGTACCCGCACCACCCCATCCTCCATCCTCCCTCGCCGCTCCCTCGACGCACCACCCCAAGCCTTGCGTCGCCGCCAGCTTGCTCGACTCCGGGTGCCGTCGCTGGACTCGCGCTGCCGCTCTTCCCTCCGCCGCAGGACTCGCCGCCAGCTTGCTCGACTCCATTGCCGGTGCTCCAGTCGCCCGCCCCTCGCCGCAGCTTTACTCGCCCGCTCCATTCCCGCAGCTCGAATAGCCCGCTTCTTTGCCACAGCTCGAGTCGCCCGCTCCATTGCCGCCGACTCGCCGTCGCCAGGAAAATTTTCCCCAGCCCGGAGAAACCGAGACGACGGGACAGAGTGAGGAGTGAGCTCCGCGGGATGCCGGCGCGTGGCAGAGACGGTTCCCCACGAACAGAGGCCGGTTTCGCTGACGCATGGGTCCCACTCGAGAAAAACTATTCCATGTACCGGTCAAACCTGGTTTACAGCGTGGGGAACATGATTTGACGGCCATGTCGCCGCAGAGCAATTACTGCTCGAAAAGATGCCGCATGTGAGCTATTATTCAGAAATATGTCGCTTCAGAGCCAATTCCTCAGAAAGATGTAGTATCTGAGCTATTCGTCCTTGGCGGTGGCTGCCGGCTTGGAGCCGGAGTCGGAAATGAGGTTGTAGCGCGTGTTCCGTTGGCTCACTTCCTCAACCCTGGCCTTGAGCAGCTTTATCTCGTCCAGGCAGCCATAGCTGGACTCATCACGATGCTTATACTATGAAATGTACAAACAAGCTATATTGACACGTACGCACAAGGAAACTTAGTATTATAATCAATAGTTACATTGTTTTAGATGGTCAAGTGGCGTAGACCAAGGTTTTGGTTACCGGGGTGGTAAAAAAATCCCGGGGGGGGCTCGTGATTTCCGGTAACCGCAGTTACCGGACGAAATTTGAAACCGAAAATAGGAAATTCTAATTTTTTTGGTTAAAATTCAGTCAATTTTTGGCTAAAATTCGTTAAAATTCAAAAAAATTGGGATTTTCCATCCGGTATGACCGAATCCGGGGTGGGGGGGCGGTTACCTGAACCGTGGCGTAGACACTCAGAGTAAGCATTCGGAAGCGTGATACTACTAATGGAAAAAAACGAAACTGACAATTACAAGGCAGGGGATGGAAGAGAACATAAGGTATACCGGTATAGCTAGGTACAATCCTATGAGCAAGGGGCGTGCTGAGCGTCCTCCGGAGGATCGGGGCTTCCGATCCTCCGCATCGAGCGAGCACCAGTGTCCCTCCCCACAGGCCCGCACACAAAAAAGAAAAAAGAAAAATGCGTCCTCTTCCTCCCGTTTCTCTTAGTACAGCACCACAGCGGCCTTGGTCCCTCTCCCTCCTCTCGCCGTCATACCACCGCCGGCTGCGCCGCTACTCCAGCGAGCAGCACCGCCGCTCATTGACGGTAGCACCGCGGCCTGCCTACAGTAGCACCGCCGCCTAACAACGGTAGCATCGGCATCCCTTCTTTGTAGCTCCGGTGGACTGCCTTTGCAGCAGAGCCAAAACAGGTTTGTTGCTCCGACGGTCTGCCTTTGCATCTCCGGCGACCGCCGCTAGCAGCACCACCTCTCACCGCTGGGAGCATCCCCTCCAGCCGCTGGCAGCACCACCGTCGTTCCTCTGTAGCACCACCTCCTGCCGCTGAGAGCACCACCGCTCACCGCTGGCAGCATCTCCTCCCGCCGCTGGCAGCAAGACCTCCCGCCGCTGGGAGCACCACCGCTCGCCGTTGGCAGCATCTCCTCATGCCGCCAGCAGCAAAAAGCACCACCGCTCGCCGTTGGCAGCATCTCCTCCCGCCGCCGGCAGCAAGACCTCCCGCCGCTGGGAGCACCACCGCTCGGCGTTGGCAGCATCTCCTCCCGCCGCCGGCAGCAAGACCTCCCGCCGCCGGCAGCAAGACCTCCCGCTGCTGGGAGCACCACCGCTCGCCGTTGACAGCATCTCCTCCCGCAGCCGGCAGCAAGACCTCCCGCCACTGAGAGCACCACCGCTCGCCGCTGGGAGCATCTCCTCCCGCAGCTGGCAGCACGACCTCCCGCCGCTGTGAGCAGCAAGTCGTGTCATTCCCAGCAGCGACGGCCGCGATTGGAAGCGCCACCGCTCTCCGTGGCGCCGTCGACAGTGGCGGCGCAGCCTTTCTAGCAGATGGCTTCATCTATTTCCCCTCCATTTCAACGACCACGCGCGGATGACGCCGAGTAGATGCTCCCCATACGGGGGAGGCAACGAGGGTAGCCACCGGCGGCGTGTGGCCTGACCAACCATGGAAGCCAGCGGCAAGCGGGCCGGTGGCCGAACGGCGGCATAGCCATGACGAGAAGAGGAAAGAAGGAAAGGGGAAAGGAGTGGAGGAGAGAAGGATGTGGAAGAGATAAGGCAACACGTGGTGGGGCCCTCACCTGGTTGTCTCCACGTGTAGGGACGCGTGGCTCGCGCGCAGTCCGGAGGTCGCGAGCCTCCGGCTGTACCGAAGCGTTTTCCTATGAGCAATCAATGTTTAGATCTAATTCTTGGTGGGAAGTTCAAAAGATTATCTGTGGAAACATATACAACGACATATGAAGTGGAGTAGAAGACGGAAATATAGAGATTAGTATGGAATTTTGTTGTTTTGCATGGCAAGACGTTAACCTCAATGTCATTAGTAATCCGTTTGTCCTAACACTAACGTCATTGCCCATAATAATACCTCAACAGAGATATCTGACAAAGTCCATTCATGTTTCTTCATGATCCACATTTTTGCTACAATCTTTTATATTCTTTAAGTGATAAATCAACTAATATTTGTGCATGGGGGCAAATACCAACAAAGAAAACAATACCAAATATAATTATAAGACGAGAGTGAGCGATAGAGAATGTCTTAGCAAAAAGAGATAGAAGCAACAAATCACGTCAAATATGTAATAAATCATTTTAGTTATATATGCTTAAAATGTAAGACAATGCAAAACAACATGACCAACATCCGAATTAACAAGCTATGACGAGAGTCGAGAGCGAGTGAAAGAGAGTACTTTAGGAATTTCCACATCATATGCCGATAATTATATTAATTTGGACTAGAAGCAACATAGGCAATTATAGTTAGATGAGTAGACGTGGACGCATATGGAGGCGTGACATTGTACTAGTGAAAAAACACAACTACAATATGGCCTGTGACGATGTACAGATAACAAATTTCAAGTACAAGCCATCAAATTTCAAGTACAGTCCATCAATGTTTAGATTTAATCATCATTGTTGAATACATGGAACATCGGGTACCACACGGAGAACAAAGGCCAGCCCATGGACACGGGGTGGTCCGGAACACCGAAATGCAGTCCGACTACAATTCGAGGCAGACCACCGACTTAGAGTACAAGACAAGGAAGACACATACCCAGAATAGTTTGTATCCGACTAGGACTCGACTTGTAAGCCGACCCGGGCACTTTGTAACCCTACCCCTGTCCACCTATATAAGGCGGGGTTGGGAGCACCCGAAAGGCATTGCTTAACACAACCTACGCAATACTCCATACACGAAACCCGAGCATACGGTACAGAAGGAATACAAAGCGCCCTAAACGGGAGTAGGGTCTTTTCGGCGTGTCTCTCGAGGCCCAAACCTGTCTCAATTATGTCTATGTGTGCTAATCCATTGGATCTCTGCATGTGAGCCACTCCATTTTAAGTATAGCAGGTAAAAAAAACAGTTGGCGCGCCAGGAAGGGGTTGTGCATGCGACTTCGTCAGATCAGATCTCGGTGGATCCAAGCTTCAACAAACTCGGCAGCTTTATAGCCGCACCACACCAGGGCTTTCGGTTCAGGGACCTGGACTTCCTCGCTGACACAGAAAGCAAGTTTCAACTCGCGACTCCGTACCAGCACAGTTGGCGAAGATTTCGGCGCCTTCCTCGATTGGTTGCAGGGCTGAGTCGCGGAACTGGAGTCTGTCCTCAACACTCAGATCGACATTGACTTGTTTGCCAGGTCGGCAGTCCGAGAGGGCGCAGACACGGCAAAGATCATGCTAAATGTGGACCAAGGCTGCACCTGCTAGTCCTATCTGGCCGAGTACGGTTTTCACCTCGTGGGCGTAATCGAAGAAGATACCTTCCACCCTATCATCGACGACTGGTACTCGGAGGACGATGGAAAATAACTAAATCCAGTTATGTATCATTCCACAACGCTTCTCGATGATAACCTTGTGATGTTATTAATAACACACTCAGTCAAGTATATTGTGGCAGCACAATCATAATGTTTTTGCCGAATTATTACATACGTACTTTTTACATATCACAACACTAACAGTGTTTAGGACAATCATACACTATAAATTACAATCAACAAACTCGCACGACACACAAGCCAGTGACATGACCATGTTGGAACACTAAACACTGGGATTATATAATAATAATTGATTGAGTACTTGCATAGCCGGTGGGCAGCATTGGATTACCTTCTTATCAGGGGGCCGCGTTAGCATTATTCTTCCAAAAATCAACCACGGTGGTCATGTTCCTGATGCGCACATTAGCCTCGATTTTAACTTGATCAGAGTGGTCCAATTCTTCGAGCTTAGGGAGCGCCTTGTCCTTTATGTAGAGTGTCGTGAATGATTTCAGGTCAATCTTGAGCTTGTTCAGAGAACGAAAATCTGTAGAAGAGATGACAAGCTGCTGGTCCTTGCATGGGCAAGAATACAACACAAGAGTGGCTAGTGATGGCAGCTTGGCCAGTTTGCTGATCCAGTCCTGAGACACAGTTGTTTCTTCCAGAGAAAGCATGATGAGATTAGGAAAGAAAGAGGCAATGTTCTTCTGCTGGGATGGCAATTCCAGCTCCCCCTTGAGCACCATAAACTTTAGGCGGCGGAAGGATGATCCGGTGAACACACTTGCCGGAATGATGCCACCTTTTAGGATCAGAGTCCTAAGGTTCTCAAGCTTGTTTAGAGCATGAGAGAAAGCATCAACATGGCATTTTTTGATGTGCCAAACACATATGTACTCAAGATGCCTCATCTCTCCAAGTGTAGTACACCAATCTAGGAGTATATCATTACCATCCGGCTCAATGGAGTCAAGTGTATATAGGTGCTTGAATCCGCCTGCTTGCTTCATCTCTTCAGATGGTAATTTGAGGACAAAACCGAACACATGCCTTAGTGTCTTGATCATCCAGAAGACCGGAGGGAGCCTCCGGACATTAGTTCCCCTGACATCCAGTGTTTGAAGGCCAGTGAGCCTTCCGATGGATTCTGGTATTTTTTCCAGTGAGCAGGATGTGATTCCAAGGTACTGCAGGTGTACAACATTGCCAATCCCATCTGGCAACGTTTTGCCGATCTCAATGCCGTGCAGATTGATTACACGGAGGAACTCAGATCCATGCAGCAGTCCTCGTATGTAAGCTTTGATGTCATTATTTTGCTCTGAATTTACCCTGCACTGACCAGGGGGCAGCACATACTTCTCCTAATTTGAACCTCCTCTGTTGGTTCTTTTGGCTCATGCTCAAAATGGGAGAAGACGGACCGCAGCTTCGGCATTGGACTTGCCAGTGCAGCATACTTGTCTGTGTAGTTCTGTAGAGAGAGGCGACGAGCACTAGTCAAAGTGGGGCTGTCATCGCCGCTATGGACCTCCACGAAACTTGCCTCATGTGCTTCATACTGCAAAAAGTCATGAACTTTATTCTGGACAACCAAGAACCTCTTAGATGGGGTCTCATCCATATGCACCAGATTGACTAGATTCCTGGTCACCAACTCATTCAGGTAACGGTAGCCCACCTTCTCCATTGTCTTGCCTACTTGAGGTCTCAAGAACCCCTCTGTCATCCACATGCACACCAAGGTGCGTGCCTCAATCATAGAGTTTGCCGGCAATGCAGCGAAGTAGAGGAAGCAAGATTTCAGTTCGTGTGGAAGATCATCAAAGCACAAGGACAATATGCACTGGACACGCTTTGATTCTTTGAGCTTGAGGCGACGGAATACCATTTCCCACTCACTAGAGAATTCCTTGGTTTGCACAAGACCTGACAAAAGAACAATAGCCAGTGGTAACCCTTCAGTGATTCTGTGAATGTCTGCGCTATTATTCTCTATGTACTGCTTGTACTCTTCTTGTTTTCCTGCCTCTATCTTAAGTAACCGCTTTTGAAACAAATCTTTGGTATCCTCCTGATTAAGATGTTCCACCCTAATGGAGACGCACTCCTCTTCTGGTTCATCTTGTGTGATTCGCACTACTCTGCTGCCTTTATTAGTACCAAGCTGCCGGAGATAACTTCAATGTTTGTCCACTCGGTGTTGCTAATCTCGCCATCTACTACCAATAAAAACTTCTTGTCTTTCAATGCATCCTCCAACTTCTTATTCACATGCCTTCTTTGGCAACTTTGGTTGTCCTCTGTCAGACTCTGTGCAATTTGCTGCTGAATGTTGTAGGCATTTAGGTGAGGCGCAAAACTCTGCATGCTTTGGACATCAAAATATTTCTTAGTCTTCACTCGCTTGTATACATCTCTCACAAGGGTCGTCTTGCCAACACCACTTTCCCCTACAACATATATCACGAATGTAGATTCACCTCTCGTAAAGAGTTTATCCTCCAGTTCTTTTCGCTTGTCAGACATTTCAGCAATATAGGTGGCTGATGTAAATCATCCCTGTCGTTCAGTGAGTATTATATTAGGACCAGGACATCACAAAAACGAACATTCAATATGATTCTAAAACCACTTAATATCTGATAACTGTTGTAACATGAACGAATTTGGAAAGTCATGCATACAAAATCATGAACAGGAGCATAAGTGCAGCTTCAGTTTTTCTTTTTCTTTTTATCAAGATATGGACTATATTTCATGTACATACTACACCAAGGTTGTAAGCCTCCATTTAAAGAGAAACAAGTAGCCCTGGAACTTCAGGACACTTGAGAGACAACGTAGGTAGATTCAAAAAGTATGTCCAGGTTAGGTAATTGTCTACATGTAACAGAAATGTAACACTTCACCGTGGACAATGACTAACCAAATGCGTTGTCGAGAACTTAAACACTTGGGATAAATCTATAAGTCCTCAAAAGCCTAGATGAGCTCCCTTCCACCCCGGTTTACTGATACTAATTTAGAACTGACAGACTAGATTTTATCAAAAAAAAATTACTATTTCTATTTCTACCATGTCCTAGTGACTAGCAGAAGCCCAATACAATCTAAAATGAATGTGGGAATATGAATAATTCAGCATGATAAATTAAACTAGGAGCAAATGTAGATCACAGTTATGCATACTCACAATTTTTTGTGCGCGTCAGAGATTGAAGTAGAAGCTTTCCATGTATCAGGTTTAGTTTGAGCCGTCCCATCAATCTTGTAAGTATCCTTATTCTTGATGATGTCCTCGAGCCTTGTGTTGATGTCCACGATCTTGTTAGACAGACAGTGTCGTACACGCGCTTGTGTCGTGAAGGCCGCTAAGAATGCAAGAAAGGCTCGACTCCAGCTTGGGTACCTTCATAATAGATAGTTCAACATGTCAAATTGTGAGCAAGGATATTTTACATCATAGTAATTGAAACCAGTACATTTGACATCATATTAATTCAAACCAGACCACTCATCTAACCCATGGAGGCTTCACTTTAGTGATTCGTTGGTTCAATCATTGGTTCATTGGTTGAACAACCGGTTCTCTAAACAATAATCTCTCTGTTTCACAATGTACGGCATTCTAGTTCTTGCAATAATTCTTGAAATATTGATCATTCTATAATCCGGATGCATTTTGCATACTTCATTTCTGATTTTATTCTTCATTACTTTTTCTATTCCCTAGATCTATTTTTCTCATGCTTGAGATTACTAGTCATACTAGTAATAGTTCAGCAATTAATTTGGCATTCACAAAAATATTGATCCGTTGTTATGTGTGGCTCATACCATTTACTACACAAAATAATGTAATTATGTTAAGAAAAATTGTCAAAATATCATTACGGCAAACATGATGATTTCCACGGCCTTGTGAACTTCATCATTACTCAAATTATAAACAAAATGGCGACTTCCAAGCCATGACCCTATTGTGACTTTTATTTGTGGGGTATGTTCACACTGGTACAGAATAGCATGTCGCTGACTCCACATCGCTGACAAGCTTTAAGAAACCGGTCATCGATGTCCTCACCGGACGCCAGATTGAGTTCGGAAAAAGCATAGCTGGCGGGCGTAGTCAGTGGTAGGGCTGGCAGCACCAATGCCCGTCTGTAGTAAAGAATATCGCTGATGGGCCCTTAGGCCGCCCATCAGAAGATTTCTGCCAGGCACCGTGCGGACTGAGCATCTCTGACCGACTTAAAGCTCCGACGGGCGATTAATAATATCCGTCAGACATTCTAGTCAGTGGTGATGGATAACGCTGACTCATCCTTTCTCTGACGAGGCTTGAGCCTGTCTGAGGCAGTCGTGGCCCGGATGACCTGGCCGGAGGTGCCGGACCCACCTGTGGAGGAAGACGGCGGTTGCGTCAGCTTGGTCAAAATTCGGGCAGATCCCTTCATTTTCCCTTCCTGCTAGTACCGCTTCCGCCCCTCCTTCCCCCACTCCACCGCCGATGTCGCCGCCCCGATCCCCGCGTCCTTTTCAAAGCTGACCACCGTCATCTTTGCCCTCGCCGTCATCCGCGCCCTCGCGTGTGTCCGTGTCGCCGCCGCTGCCTCCTCCATAGGTAATTTCTTCTCTTTTTGCTCTATTTCATAAATTCCTATATGCGTGTAGTGTCAATCACGATAATATTGTGGGTACGATTAGTGTCAATCATGATAATTATGTTAGGGTTCGGATCAGTATTGGTCGTGTTAGGTGACATGCCTATTTGAAGCACCGTGTGGAATTATATTGCTACAAATGTTATTTTGAATTTAGAGATGTAGTTAACTGTTTTGATTTCTAACGCAATAATGCAATACTACGAGATTAATGATTGTCCGACTCATTGAAATTTCCTCTTTGTTTTAGTACTGTTGGTTTCCGCAGTGATCCTGTGTTGTTCAACAAGCTAGTTCTCACCAAAATCTTTATAAGAAAATGGTATGTGACCTTTTTGTAATCAAGCACTACTTAACTATACATATCGACTGATCTTGTAAAACTAACACAAGTTTTTTATGTGTAATACTAATAACTAATCTCTTTTGTAGCCTAGTTTCCCGGTGTGCGACAATTATTTGGGACCATGCCGTGTCAGAAACCAAAGAATATTTTTTTCTTAAGCACTATGACCGGTGATTACAAAGAGGGCATGGTACGTTTATTTTGTAAATTTAATCATCTATTTATTCAAACATTTTGTAGTTTACCAGAAATATGATTGTTATTTTTGCAGTCAGTTCCTTGCTATGCGACGAAGCAGTTACATGAGATGACTACTGATTTAGGCACCATGAACATAGAGACCCCTAATGGCCACCCGTATGACCTTATCCTCTAAAAAATTGAAGAAACTACCGAGATTGGCGGCGAATAATGGGAAGACATTATGGAGGACTTCGCTGTACGTAACTCACTATGATCAGATTGTGGTGAACATGGACGGTGACAGAGATATATTCTTGGCTACTATATTTGACCGGTTCAATAAAGAAAAGAAACGTACCGATGGGTCAGGTAATTTTATATCATTTGTATTTACAATATTTTGTAAGTTTCTGTTGTGTTGTATACAACTTCATAATAGTGAATTTGAATTGAAGTTACAGGTAATCCCAGTATTCATCACCATCCACTTGCTAGACAACGTAACTGAACGATGATTAGTTATTTTTTTTTTTGGCCACTAATTGCATTCGATTAATTTATAAGCTAATTAAGATTATTATGTTTCTTAACGTTCTGTTGTTTCTAATTTTTGCTTTGTTTGCAGGACGACATGAAATCCTTAGCTCATTGGTTTTTGAAGGTAGCCAAATAGAATTGACGAATAGACAGAAGGCGAAAGTTGTCAAGACTGCTAGAAGCCATATTCCTCGTACTGGGTCTCTTGGTGTCCATAAATTAACAAAGTAGAACATTGAGAGCAAATCACTTGTAAGTTGTTTTAGGAAATAAATAGCCTATTTTGCTTTAATATACTTTTTGTATGCAATAGTAACATTATCCTTTGTTTTATTCACAGAACGTTGAAAATAGTGTTTACCGAAAGTTGAACATCCAGCCGGCAGGTCGGGCTGAAATTTTGATAGAACCATACCACATTGGTCATTTACGGTGGTATGAAGATGAAGCCGGGAACTTAGTAGTAGAGAAGGAAGACTGGAGTAAATTTGTTCTCGAAGCAGAATTAAAAATCGGAGAAGGTCTCCTTATCTGTTTTTCAGTGACAAAGTACACTTGTCTATTTTGTTTTATTTCGGATCAATTGGATTTTTGTTTTTAATTTAAACTATGTTTTGTAATGTTTTTAGGATGAACTACATTTTTTCATTTGGATCAATTTGATAGTAAAATGTGTTTACAATCAACAGTATTTACATTCTTTCAATTTAAACTATGTATGAATGCGAAATTATATATTTTTCTGAAGAACTAATAATATATTTTTATATTGTGCCTATGTTTGAAATGTGTGAATTTATATTTAATTACTGGAGTAAACAATTTATTCAAGTATGCTTTCACATCACTGACAGGCACTTAACTATGCCCATCAGCAGATAGTACATCCAGGAAGATAACCAGGGCCTCCGGGTATCCCTCCGAATATCTGAAGGGTGCTCATTGCTTAAAAATGTGTAACATTATTACCGACATTTATGTATTATTTCATAATGTGTAAATAAATATTGTGTTTTTCTACCTTTTGTGTCTTTGTAAATGCTAAAACGTTAATTAAACACAATGTCAAGTATATGCAGACAAAATAATACACAAACAATTTTATTAAAAACGTTGAGAATAATTACATGGAATGTCTTATGTGTGTGAATTATCCCTGTAAACTTTCAAAAAAAATTGGATTCATAAAAAATTACTTATAAAATATGTACCCTTGAAGTTAAATAAATGATGTAAATAAAAATTATTCAAAAAATAAAACAATTTTAACATGTTACTAGCTAAATACCCGTGCGCTGCTACGGGTGAATATAAAATAATTGTTTTTTGATTATTGTTAAAAAAATCTCATCATCTTTGTTACTCCTACCTATGAGCGGTACAGTCTACTCTTTATAAGAGCAACTTCCGGCCATGATCCTATTCTACGTGTCTGTGTCCGACCTGTCATGTAGCATCCCTGATGTTTCCCAGGCTCGGGCCTCACCAGCGAGTATGTGATGACCGCTCTCCCGGCTCAAGGACTTCGTGCCCAACGGTAAAGGCAGGGGCAATGGCACAGACTACTTATCTATTGGCTGGCCCGCTGCCATGATCTTCACCATGGTGTCAGCTATGTACTTCGATACTGGTGACGTGAGTGTTTGTGTGTATTAGATTTAGATCCATGCGGTGATATCACTACCGGAAAATCTGTCTTTCCGTGAGGGCAGGTGTTTGCCGTGCGTCAAAAGTTGCGGAACACGGAAAGAAAGACTTTGCCAAGTTCACTCCGCAAAACACTCGGCAAAGAAAAAACACACGGCAAAGGCACGGGAAAACACACGGCAAAGAAAACAACACGGCAAAGTGACCAGAAAACACACGGCAAAGACAACCACACAGCAAAGTTACAGCAAAACACACGGCAAAGATAGGTACACGGCAAAGAAAATGGAGCCAAACGGAAGATCGGACGGCGCGGTCACGGCAGCTTTTTGCCGACGTGAGTTGTGCCGTGTGGCCTTTGCCGGGCTGTTTCGCACGGCAAAAGCTTTGCCGGGTTCCGCAAAGCCTTTGCCGTGCGGTTTGGATGCACGGCAAAGAATGGATTTCCGGTAGTGTATGGGTCGGCTGCTGCCGTTCAAAAATGCCGCCAAGGATTTCTGGTACGTCGAGTGCACCGGCACGCTGCACGGGCACGGACACGGCTGGGACGCCGCCTTCTAGTTTTTTGGGTTCACTGTCATCGTTACCTAAAGCCAGACCTACATGCTCGTGCACAATCTAATGGATCAATGAGATAACGCATGAGCATTGGAGGCTATAACATGCAAGTTATTGAGAACATCGCATCGTCAATAATCGGGGAGACGGGTCCGACGGGGCTGGAGGGCGTGCGACGGCACCCCCTTCTGGAACGCGGCGTCAGACAGCAGCGCCCGGTGCTGGAGGTTAGGCTTGTTGTGGTGTGCCGATCACGGCAGGAGGTGGCGCTTCCCCCTTCCCATCGAGGTTTTGGGGCAGCTCCGTCGCGAGGATGTCCTGGTTGATCTTGGCCGCCATGTCGGCGATGCTCCAAAACCAGGACAGATCTGTCCGTCGCGAGGAGGCGCTGGTTTACTTCCTAGTCGTATTTAACCTCGGTGGCGGTCTTGGAGGATGCTGAGATCGATCAGGACTCGGTTCCATCGAGAGGTTTTGGAATCGGATGGGGTTTTGGAATCGGATGGGCGGTCTTGGAGGATGCTGAGATCGATCAGGACTCGGTTCCAAGCTGGGGTTTTTTCGTTAGCGAGGAGAAGATGAGGCACGACACGTTGGTTTTTTAATCGCGCCGCAGCCTATGTACGGTTTTTTTCCTGATCCGATCGTGCTGGTTTTTTTGACGTACCACCACGGTCGTTTACGTATATTATACAGTAGAGATTATGAATCTAAACAAATTCTTGCAGTGGAAAAACACGTGCCTATAGTTTAAACACGTACATATATATATGCTAATTTACACACATATTTGGTCTTAATTGACAATATATTTAAATTACATAATAAATATTTTGTAAAAATATTGATAAATTCTATATAGTCTTATAGTAGTATTTTAAAGCTACCCAAATTATCTCACATTTATTGGATCAATAAAACACCTACTCATAGTTTAGATATATACCTAATATGTCAGGACCCTGTTTAGTCGATTACATAGTTTTTCACAAACACGACCAAACGAAAACTCTATAAACCCTAAAATCGTGTTCAAATCAAAGGCCTAAATACATAAACCCCAAATTCTAAACCCTAAGACCTAAAAATTCCAAATTAAAAAATAAAATCCGGTAAATTTTATTACTGACCGGCGACATACAAGTGCCCGTCAGTAAAGAACTCCACGCTGACGGGCAATTACATACAGCCATCTGTAATCATTGCTAGTCAGTGGTGTCTTGTGCTACCTATATTAACGCGTGCGCGGGACTTGGTGAAATATTCACAAAAACCAAGCCCAAAGCCGCGGATCTACGCCAGCTACAAGCTCCCGCGGCCGGGCACGCCGCCATACACCGCCGGCACAAACGCTGCTCCCCTTCCCCCGCTCCTGCGGCCACGAGCGCCGCCACCTCCGCCGCGCCTGGCCCGACTCCGAGGCCGTGGATGGACGCCGGCTCAGATCTCCGGCGGTGGCCACCGGCGTTGGTTCCATACCAAGCCCTAGTGTCGGGGGAATAATTATCCCGCGACTTATTCAAAGCCAAAACGGCGACTTCATCTTCATGATTACGCTATTATTGGGTCACGTAAAGATGGGCCGACCAAAGATCACGGCCTACCAAAGGAAGGCTCCAGAAGGTCGGCGTTAACTTGCCTTGGAAGATAAGAAGACAATCGGTTCGTGTAGAACTCTTGTAACCTGACGAGTCTCTGTGTATATAAAGAGGACTCGCAGGACTTAGACAGGGTCAAGCCCTCAAACCCTAGTTCATACGGCGAGTACCGAGATCGGATTGCCTCCATTGTAACACCTCATATATCATATCAATACCAATCTAGGGTAGGAAGGAATTAGGTTTTTACCTCACATTGAGCGGCCGAATCTGGGTAAATCTGTGTTGATCATTGTTCCCACAATTCCAAGCTCGGAGACGATTGACTCGCGCAATCACACACCTACGAAGTCATCCATGACATCTGACGTGACAAACTCACGACAGTTGGCGCCCACCGTGGGGCCTGCGGTCAAGAGCGTCACGTTCCGCGCAGGGTCAATGGAAGGAGCAGAACGATCTCGCCATCGGCCGTGTCATCACGGTCAACGGCACACCTCTCATTGACGATTCAAGCTGGGGCCGGAAGCTGATTACCTGAAGACCGGCCGCGTCATCCCGTTTGGATATATCAACGTCTCCATCAGTTTCATTGGTGACAGATCTGTTATCTCAGTCCAAGAAGGCGTCTCAGCAGAAGAAGCCGCCGATGACGAAGGAGAAGCCGAAAGGTCGGCACCCCCCGCAACCCGCTGCTTATCCCGGTGTCAGCCGCAAACGCCGCCGTCCGTGGAACAGAAATTGAGGCCGCCAGGGCCGAGCTCCTGTACGAGGTTCAGAGGATGGAAGAAGAACGCTACAAACTCGACCAGGTGAACCAAGGAATCCAACAGGAACGACAAAGAATAGCCACGCTTGCCGCGACTCAAAGACAAGTTGACTCGCAGGCACAGGCGCGGGCGACTCAACCAACGGTAGAATTCCCACCCACTCCAGCTGCTGGAGCGGAAGTCCAACCAGTCGCAAGAAGTTTGGGACCAACGACTGCCCATGAAGCCCAGCAACTGCCATCGCAACAACCAAGGAGGTTTCACACTCCACAAGGCCACTACCAAAACCCCATCGATAATATGTATGATGCGGCTAATATCTTGGCACAGATGGTACCAACGGGCAACGACCCGGTCAACACTGAAGCACGGCGTGCGATCCAAATGTTGAGCACTGCAGTCTTACAACAGGCCAACAGAGCAGAGGCCGAAGGACAGTTGCCCACCGTACCAGCCAACCACAGGATTGCAGCAGAAAGAAGCGTCCAAAGCAGGCCACCAAAGAATATATCAAGAGTCGCGCAAAGGCAGCAGGAACAAGCCGCATAAGCACAGGCTATCATGCCAACGATGCAGACGCGGCCCGCGGAGGTTAACAACCCCATGGGCACATCTACAACCCTGTCCTCGCGACTCAAGGGCCCGGCGTGTTTCATTGAAAAGATCAGATCGGAACCTTTCCCTGAAGATTTCAAAGGACCACGCAAGGTGGCAAACTACAACGCCAGCATGGATCCTACCACCTGGCTAAACAATTACGAGATGGGGATAAGTATTTTAAACGCCTCAGAAGAGATATGCACAAGGTACCTCAACATGATGTTGGAGGGCGCGGCTCACATATGGCTACAAAGTCTGCCCCCCAACTCTATAAATACCTGGGAAGAACTGAAAGATGCTTTCGTCAAGAACTTTCAAGGAACCTGCAAGCTACTCTGCAATATAGAAGATCTCGAGCGTTGCGTTCAGAGGGAAGGCGAGTCAAGCCACCACTGGATGAGAAGGGTCGCAGAAATAATACACTCTTCAGATAATATACCGCCAAGCTCAGCCGTCCTGGTCATGGAGAAAAACTGCAAGTTCGAGCCGTTGATCCATAAACTGGGCCGCATGAAGGATAAAGTCAAGAGCCTCAGCGAGATAATGGCTGCGGCTAACAAATACGCCGGCTCGGACAAAAACAGAGATACGTCAGATGGAGAAGAGGAGGAAGTCGCTGTCAAAGGAAAGAAAAATATCGGCAAGCCTCAACAGCAACAAACCAACCACAATAGCGCGAGCCAGAACAAGCGCAAGAGTGAAGAAGGAAACTCTGGGCTTGTCGCCAACACGCGTGGAGGATTCAAAGGCCAACGAGGGAGGGGCCGAGGAAGCGGCTCTCGTCCAATTAATATGGAAGAAGTTTTCAGTCGGCTGTGCGATCTCCACATAGGAAGTGATGGGCGGCCAGCAAACCATACCAAGACGCAATGCAACTATTACAAGAAGTGGAAAGAGGAAAGCCAACACCACAGGGGAAACCACCGTGAAGGAAACCTTGGTGCGGCTCATGATTCAGGCGCCGGACAGCATAATGCGAGTAATCACAAGCAAGTGGGGCAGTACCATACAATAGTTATCAACACCTCCAAGATGGAGGAAAAAATAAACCGCAGAAGCCAGCAAGTGAACGCTGTAATACCAGCAACCCCCAATTGGCTAAAGTGGTCAGAGCATGCAGTAACATGGAGCCGCGACGATCACCCGCTGCAAGTGCGAGAATCAGGGAAGCTGGCGCTAGTGGTGGCACCCTACATAGCAGGATACAAGCTAACCAAAGTTCAAGCGTTCAAGCGTTTGGGGCTCATGGATTCCAGCCTACAACACACGACGACCGTATTTCATGGCATCGTCCCAGGGAAATCAGCCCAGCCAGTGGGAAAGATAACCCTGGGAGTAACCTTCGGGACAGAAGAAAACTTCAGAAGCGAGTTCATATGCTTCGAAGTGGTAAAATTCCAAAGCCCGTATCACGCTCTGTTCGGACGAACAGCCTTCGCCAAGTTTATGGCCAGGCCCTGCTACATGTACCTACAGTTGAAGATACCGGGAACAAGTGGGGTCATCACGGTGCACGGGATAGAGAAAAAGCAATAGAGTGCGAGGAAGGAGATGCAGCCTTCGCGGAATCAGCATGTACCGCTGAAGAGCTAAAGAGCTATAAGTCACGGGTGGACCCTAACGATATGTGCGTAGTCACCACGCCATCCACCGAACCACCAATGAAATTCAAAGCGGCCCAGGACACCAAGCAGATAGATCTTGTTTCTGGCGATTCATCCAAGCAGGCAAGCATCGGAGCACATATGGAAGGAGAACAGGAATGGGCCCTCATCGCTTTCCTTCAGGAAAATAAGGACATCTTCGCATGGAAACCATTAGATATGCCAGGGGTACCAAGAGAATTGGCAGAGCATAGCCTCAACGTGAACCCTGTGGCCAAGCCAGTAAAGCAGCCATTGCGGCGTTTCCACGACGACAGGAGAAAAGCGATAGGGGAAGAAATAGCTTGCCTGTTGGCCGCAGGATTTATCACAGAACTATATCACCCGGAGTGGGTGGCAAACCCATTCCTGGTTATGAAAAAGAACGGCACATGGCGAATGTGCATTGATTACACCAGTCTCAACAAGGCCTGCCCGAAGGATCCATTTGCCTTGCCACGGATTGACCAAGTGATTGATTCAACGGCCGGAAGCGAGTTGTTATGCTTTCTAGACGCCTATTCAGGCTACCATCAAATCAAGATGAAGAAGGAAGATCAGGAAAGGACATCCTTCATCACACCCTTTGGGGCCTTTTGCTACGTCAGCATGCCCTTTGGATTGAAGAACGCAGGCGCGACTTATAAAAGGTGCATTCAAAATTGCTTGCATAAGCAGATAGGTCGCAACATTCACGCCTACGTGGACGACATTGTGATTAAATCGCAAGTGTGCCAAGATCTCATCGGCGACCTGGAAGAGACATTCACAAATCTCAGAAGATACAACATGAAGCTCAACCCGACGAAGTGCATCTTTGGGTACCAGCGGGGAAGCTATTGGGATTTATAGTGTCCGAAAGAGGCATCGAAGCCAACCCTGACAAGATAAAGGCTGTAATGGATCTTCAAAAACCAGAAAAGATCAAGGATGTACAGCGACTTACCGGTTGCGTCGCGGCATTGAGTCGCTTTATATCAAGACTAGGAGAAAAAGCCCTGCCTTTGTACAGGTTGCTGAAAAAGTCAGATACTTTCGTTTGGGATGCAGAAGCCGGCGAAACTTTAACAGCCCTGAAAAGTCAGTTGACAAATGCTCCAGTTTTGGCGGCTCCAAAAGATAAAGAACCCATGCTGTTGTATATCGTTGCGAACTCTCGTGCCGTAAGCGCTGTGATGGTCGTAGAAAGACAAGAGACAGGAAAGGATTACCCAGTCCAAAGGCCAATGTATTACGTGAGTGAAGTACTCACGGCCTCAAAGCAGCGTTACCCTCAATGGCAGAAGCTAGTGTTTGGTGTGTTCATGCCGAGTCGCAAGCTAAAGCACTACTTCCAGGAACACCCAATAATTGTGGTCAGCTCAGCACCGCTGGCAGACATCATCCGCAATTGTGAGGCCAGAAGAGATTGACATCGCAGAGCCAGAAGATGATTCAACTTTAGTCGCAGCCCTGCATGAACAGACAGGATGGACAGAGCCATATATGGCATATTTAAGTCGCGAAGTGCTACCAGATGACGAGGTAGAGGCGCGCAAAATAACACGGCGATCCAAGGCCTACACAATAATCAACAATGACTATACAAACGCAGCGTTTCAGGGACATTCCAAAGATGCGTATCACCAGAAGAAGGACGACAAATCTTGCACGAAATTCATGCAGGCGATTGTGGCCATCATGCTTCGTCAAGATCTTTGGTGGCAAAGACGTTCAAACATGGTTTCTTCCGGTTAACGGCGCTAGCAGACGTCGAGCAGATTGTCAGAGTGTGCGATGGATGCCAAAGATATGCCAGGCAAGATCATATGCCAGCTCAAGCACTTCGCACAATACCCATCACATGGCCCTTTGCCGTATGGGTTTTGACATGGTAGGGCCCTTCAGACGGTCCCCAACGGGAAAAACTCATCTCCTGGTCGTGGTGGACAAATTCACAAAGTGGATAGAAGCAGAACCCATGGGAGATTGCGAAGCTCAAACAGCAGTCAAGTTCCTGAATAAGGTCATATTCCGCTTCGGGTATCCCACAGTATCATCACAGATAACGAGAGCAACACCTCTGAAGGAGCTACACAAATATTTTGTGCAAACAATGGGATAAGGCTGGACCTCACATCAGTATCATATCCACAGAGCAATGGACAAGTTGAGCGAGCTAACCAGGAAATCCTCCATGGAATTAAGCCGCGCCTCATTGAAAAGGTTGAAGCATCCACAGGATGTGGGGTGGAGGAATTGCCAGTCGTGCTATGGAGTTTAAGAACAACCCCTAACAGATCCACATGATTTACACCATATTTCCTGGTCTACGGGGCAGAAGCGGCTATGCCCAGCGATATCATACATGATTCACCAAGAGTTGCGGCCTATGTCGAAACAGATAATGAAGCAGATCGGCAAGATTCGGTAGACACACTAGAAGAGGTCAAAGACTTGGCAGCATCGAGGTCAGCGGTATATCAGCAAGACTTGCGGCGCTATCATGCCAGACACATCAAAACCCGCACCTTTCAAGAAGGAGACCTAGTGCTGCGACTCAAGCAAGACCACAAGCGAATGCACAAACTATCCTCTCCATGGGAAGGACCCTATATCATCAGCAAGAACCTAAACAATGGGTCATACTATCTGCTGGATGTGGGGGAAGAAAGCAGCAACCGCCATGATTTCGAGGATCGTCTAGAGGCGCCTCGCCCTTGGAACGTCGCGCAACTGCGACCGTACTACACATAAAAATAAAGCTAATCAGAGCTAAGCATCATCTTTTCCAGCTGCCTATAGCTGAGTATCATCACAGCCACTAAGTGCTCCAGCTTCAAAATTGGTCGCCACTTAGGCGCGACCTGAAACACCTGTATCAAAAATCGGCCGCCACCAAGGCGCGCCCGTACCTTATGTATCAAAAATCGGCCGCCACCTAGGCGCGACCGTATGTCTCAAAAAGGGATCGCCAACTAGGCGCGATCCAACCCTATGTATCACATCTGGTCGCCACCTAGGCACGACCTTGTGTATCATTATCATCAAAGCAGCTTATAGCTATATATCATTATTGTTTTTTGGGGGCTTTGTTACCCTGAAACAGCCAACCTACTGACATTTATCAAATTTAGCTTAAGTTGGATTGCAACTTGCATTATGTGGCCAAAGTACTGGGGTGTGACGTCAATCGAGTTTGATTGCCTATCATGGCCGCTCTCGACCCTGAACACACATGTTCCTAGGAAATACTGAGTCGCGCAAGTGCCCACTTAAAGGATTCAGACAGACCTAACTAGAGGTCAATCAATGTACTGCTTATAGTACGGAAACACCAATTGCAATTGCTTATATCTTAACAATTGTTTTATCTATGATATCAAGTTACAGGTGACGATCTTCAAAACCTCTGAGAAGAATTGAGATGATTATCAAGTCACATCAACTCAATCCTTGGGGGCTGCAACATATTATCATCAAAAAAATTGAAGATTGATCATCATCAAGTATTGAAGCTATCAAGCTACTTTGACAAAGCAAGAAGCTCACGAAGTCAGATACATCTCCCAGGCCACAGTGTGAATAAAAGCCAATCCAACGTGATCATGAGTCGCTAAGCAAGGAAGCGCAAGCCAGGAAGTGAAAAGTGCAGCCTAAACGTTCAAAGAACCCTTCAAGATCAAGAAAAACATATCAAGGTATCACATGAAGTTTAGGCTACACTTAGGAGCTAATGTTGGGTGAATAATTATCCCGCGATTTCAACGTCAAAACAGCGACTTCATCTTCATGATTACGCTATTATTGGGTCACGTAAAGATGGACCGACCAAACATCACGGCCTACCAAAGGAAGGCTCCAGAAGGTCGGCGTTAACTTGCCTTGGAAGATAAGAAGACAATCGGTTTCGTGTAAAACTCTTGTAACCTGACGAGCCTCTGTGTATATAAAGAGGACTCGCAGGACTTAGACAGGGTCAAGCCCTCAAACCCTAGTTCATACGGCGAGTACCGAGATCGGATCGCCTCCATTGTAACACCTCATATATCATATCAATACCAATCTAGGATAGGCATGAAGTAGTTCTTTACCTCACATTGAGGGGCCGAATCTGGTAAATCTGTGTTGATCATTGTTCCCACGATCACAAGCTCGGAGATGATTGACTCGCGCAATCCCACACCTACGAAGTCATCCATGACATCTGACGTGACAAACCCACGACACCTAGGTGTCGCCGTCGTTCACGCTTCTTCGCCCACTTTGATGCTGGGGAAGGCCCCGACGCACGACCACGTCGTTGGATCTGTGGCATTGCATCCGTGGGCGGCACGGGTTTCTCGTCTCCGGCATTGCCGCGAGAGGAGGCTCGCCGGGGGACGACGACCGTGACATCCGGGGGGGATGACATGCAATAGTTAGTATGTTTTAGTAGAACACTTTTGCCGATGATGAAAAAATCCATACTAATATGGTCATAGGGTTTAGTGTATAGGGTCCAGGATTTGTTTCTAATTACATTAAATTCATGGCATCGACCCTAAATCCTAAATCCTAATATGGTCATAGGGAGTTGTGTTATTGTTGTTAGCTCTGCAATTCATGTCTTGATGTTATTTGTTTATTTGGTATTGATCTATAGGCATGCATAATTACCTGCTACGGCTTCTTGTGATTGTTGTGTTTTGTCCTTCAGATTATACCCAGCTTGTTATGTGTGAGAAGTAGAAAGTATTTTGAAAATAGGAGCCTATCTCGGTGACATTGTACAACAAGATAAATCGGTAGTCCTTTATGGGTGGCATAACAAAATGCACGTACCTTGGGAAAGCGGGTGTTTCCTAGGTAAATGAGCAAAATACTAAGTCAATGTGCCATCCCCTCGCTCTATCCTCACATTTAACTCTAATAACTGTATAATTGTATTTAAACGGGAAGAAAGTAAAATTTATTCTTCCGCCCTTTGTTGCTCCAGACCACGTACCTGGACATGTCCACCTGGACGTAGTAGTGGTCGACGGCGTCCTCAGCATCGAAGACCGCGTCGCGAGTCTGCTGCAGCCACACTCTGGTGAGCTCGTTGGGGTCGGAGCGGCGCCTGGCGTCGGCCTCGCGGACCAAGGCCTGCAGCCACACGAGCTTGTCGCGGAGCCGCCGGATGTCCTTGTTCACCGCCACCAGCGTCCGCGCCTCGCTGACCGCCAGCTCGTGGAGCCTCCCCACCAGCGGCCCGATGATCGCATCCGCCATCCCCGATCGATCTCAAGCTAGCTTCTTACAGTACGTTGCAAAGGAATTCTTCTTTCTTTCTTTTTTAGTACAACTTGTACGTAGCTAGGGTAGCAATAGCTTAATGTAGTATTGTCTATATACTAGTAGTACTAGCTAGTATCCTGCGTGAGCGTGTAATTAAACCTCTTCCAGCCATGTTAGTGCCAACTGCCAAGGCAGGGATTGATTCCTGAGGTTCTGCGTGTTTATGTGCTTTCCGTGAAAAGGCCCTACAGCATAATAAGTTTTCTTGAACCTCGATCGTACGTACCTGCAGAATTACTTGCTAATCAGCTTGCCCCGTACTCGATTTGCTGCAAACGCGATGCTAATCTTGCGCGCCCATGTATTGTAAGCGTTTGACAGATCGATCGTATATGCTTGCCACCTTTCCTTTCTTTCTCAACACAAACGCACGGCCATATTCCTTTCCTTTCTTTGAACACGGTAGTAGTGCTGCATTTGGCCTGGACAATTTAAATACTTCAAACGCACAGTATTCACACAAGTTGTATGGATCACATGATCAACAAATGAATAAAATTTACAATAATTCATCGGTGTTCAAATAGACAAACATCCTTCTGTAATATGGATTCGCACTACTGACGGCCCTAGTAGGATGCGGCAGAGGAAGGGTTGCTCTTCGGATCTTGCAGGGCAACGGGCAACCCTGGCTACTGTACACGCGAGTTGTCTCGCGAGGAAGGAACGCGTGAGGAGAGCCTGACCGTGCCGACGGCCACCGCGGCCCCGGCGCCCACCCACCTCGCCGGACTCCCGCCCGGGACCGGCGCCCACCCCTCATCAGGCATGGCCTCCTCTTCCTCCGTTTCCCCGCCGCCGGGGTTCCCGCACCGCTGGGTACAGCGCACGCCGGCGAGCCCAGCCTGGGCTTCCTCTTCTAGGTCGCTGGGGGACGACCACGTCTCAGGCCTCACGCAGATCTCTCTGGCGCCGCCGCAAGGAGAGAGAGCAGGAGGCGGGGCCGTCAAGCCGCAGGCCGGTGTCTCCGGAGATGCAGGGCCTGTGCTTCAACTGCTTGAGGCCCAGGCACTACTAGAAACGAGACCTTTCGTCTAGGGCCAATTTTGCCTCTAGTCCCGGGTGGCTTACGACCCGAGACTAGAGGGGGGCACTAGTCCCGGGTCAAACCTTTTCCACTGGTCCCGGCCGTGAGGGAGCACTAGTCCCGGTTGTAATACGGCACGGGACTAGAGGGGTGGTGGCAACTGTTTGCCTGGCGCGAGCCCCTCTAGTCCCGGGTCGTAATACCTTCCGGGACTAAAGGTCCGGATGGTTTGCCTCCCGCGCCCGAGCGATCAAAACGCACGGGAACCGCGATTGCTACAGTAACCACGGCCATTTATGTTCGTCTCCCTCTCCTCTCTTCTTCCCCATCCTTCCACCATGAATCCAATCACTCGCTACGGGAGGTGCTCGCACATGGCACGACCAATCTCAATGTCGTCCACACGAACGACAGCGCCAAGGTGCCGGATTTCTTTCCAATTTCGAGTATTGGCTTGAAGAGGAGAAGACAACAACAAGAAGTTCATGGGCCTTGATCTCGAGTACACGGCCGATCAAAAAGATGTTGCCGTCATCCAACTTTGTTTCAAGAAACATGTCATGGTCTTCTAGTGGGCAAGGTAATCGAATAGATGACGGTTCTAGTCCCTCTTATATATATGCGATCTTTATATGTAATTTAATTCCGTGAAACCGTGAAAACGGGAAGCATACTTGTGCCAAAATAAATATATACTTGTCATGATTCTTATTATACATACTTGTGCATGGCGAATATACTTGTTGCAGCAGTATTTAACATGTGTTCCACTCATGTAAATTATATATAGTACTTGTGCCAAAATAAATATATATATACTTGTCATGATTCTTATTATACATACTTGTGCATGCCGAATATACTTGTTGCAGCAGTATTTAGCATGTGTTCCACTTTGTTGTTGCAGTAGTGACAAGCACTGTCCAGAACTCATGGAGTTCCTTATTCGCAGCGGCATACATTTTGCTAGCGTTGATATAACGAATGACAAGATCAAGATGAGGCGCACATGGGGTATTGAGATACCAGCTGCCTGCCACATTGATCTCCAACGCATTTTCAAGCTTGAGGATGACAAGACATCAATGGCTAAGATGGCATTCGCCTTGATCGACGAGGAGTACGCTGATATGAAGACAAAATTCCACAAGGATCAGCACAAACTCTGGGAGAAGACCCCACTTGACGCTACCAACATTGAGTATGCAGCAATAGATGCGTATGTTGCATACGAGGTGTACCGCAAGATTAGAATCGTCAACTATGGGCAGCGTCACCTAGTACCACCACCAGTGCCCCATGGGTCTCTTGCTTGGGGGAATTCTGATTCGGAGGACGAGTAGTGTTTGCAATGGCGAACACTTATATATCTCTATTATTATGTAGTGCTTGGGGTCTCCTGATCTAGGTTTGTAGATGTTTGCAGTTTCATATGTGTGTATCTTTAATTATGCTGTAATGGATATCTGAACTATTATTTGTATTAATTATGTCCCTGTTTAAGTATGATGTGATCAAGCTTTCTGAAGCTTTTGATGTATGTGCTGAATTTTTAGATCATGTCATTCTATTATAGTTGTTTCTACATGATAGTGTCTTTTATTGCATATTGCCGTTACTTTATTGAAGTTTATGAGTTCTCCACGAGAGATCCTATACAACGCTTGAGGCGTTAATCCGTAATTCCGTATATGAGCTGGCCTAGGTACTTAGCATGGCACACTTATTCGATGTGGTTCATTGTTTTCCCATTTTGCTATTTGCTGCCCCAGGAAAAAAACATCTGGGTTATTATGTTATCCAAAAATACGTGAATTAAACAAAACAAAAAATCGAATTTTAAAAATTGTCAGAAATAAAAAAAGGTCATGAATTTGAAAAAATATTTATGTCCTTAGAAAATATTCATTAATTTGCAACAATATTTAATAAAAAATGTCCACGAGTTTTAACAAGCTCGTGAATTAAAAAAATGTTTTGTGCGCAAAAAATCATATTTAGAAGTTTTTCATTTTTAAATTCATATTTAGAAGTTTTTCATATTTAAATTTATATTTAGAAGTTTTTCATATTTAAATTCATATTCAGAAGTGTTTCATATTTAAATTCATATTTACAAGTTTTTCATATTTAAATTCATATTTAGAAGTTTTCATATTTAGAAGTTTTTCATATTTAAATTCATATTCAGAAGTTTTTCATATTTAAATGCATATTTAGAAGTTTTTCATATTTAAATTCATATTTAGAAGTTTTTCATATTTAAATTCATATTTAGAAGTTTTTCATATTTAAATTCATATTTAGAAGTTTTTCATATTTAGAAGTTTTTCATATTTTTGCGCGCAAAAATTTGAATTTTCACCCAAAACAGAGCTCAAGTGCAAAATTTTTAACAAGCTCGTGAATTAAAAATGATAGTACTTTTTGTGAAGAATGTTTGTGAAACTTTTGTCGAAAATCAAGTTTATTATTTCACATAGCAACTAGTACACATATGCAAGAGGATATATATTTATTTAATCCGGTTACAGCTGGAGTGCATCACGCTTACATCTTTATTTAATCCGGTTACAGCTGGAGTGTATCACACGCTTACATCTTTATTTAATCCGGTTACAGCTGGAGTCCATGCCATTTTTATTTAACTAACTTCTGCCTCGTCCTAAGCTGCGGGGTGCATCACGAGCGCTCCTCACCCAAAGAGCAGGAACCATCACAGGGCCAATACTCACATGAGAAGGATCCCTATACAATACCTGCCATGTATTAGTATACACCGTATCCCATATACATGTAGCGACGAACGTGCGCATCCTCCTCCCTGATACGGCGACGTACCACCTCCTCGGGGGCCGGCTCCCTCTGGAACCTCCCTGGCCCACGCGACCTCCACCAAAGAAGATCCGGGCCGGCTCCCTCGGATCGAAGTTGCCTACCTTCTCCAGTGGCCACTCTGACCGGCAAATCGGCAAATCATCGCGTGGTCGTGAGACGGCAAATCGGCCTTCGATCCAAACAGCGGCAAGACGTCTCTGATGATCTGCAACCGTCCGAACAAGTGTTGGAGATGTTGCTAATCATCAGAGATCCTTGCCGCTGCTTGGATCCGACCGAGGGGAGGGTTCACCTTCAGCCTCCGCTCTAGGAACTCCTGCCTCTCAGAAATCTTGCTCTCTGCTACCCGTGTACTGCCAATGATCGATGGATGCTATATATAGGGTCCGTGTGCTTCTTTAGTCCCGTTGGTAACACCAACCGGGTCAAGTGGCTCACGAAGTGGTCGTGATAGTGCTGATCCAACAGCTCACAATCCCTCAAAAGAAACACACCCCTGATCCAACGTCTCACAAGCGCTTGAAAGAAACACACGATCCGTGTGCTTCTTTAGTCCCGGTTGGTAACACCAACCGGGACTAAAGGCGGGCTTTGCGGTCACGACTCGTGTCAGTAACGTGTCCTCCCCCAGCGCTGCCCTAGCCACGTGTCCTCCCCTAGCACTGCACTGGAGGTCTTTATATATTGTCCGACGGGGTAAACCCTAATCCACCATTCCTAGCCACGAACGCATCGTCTCCACGAGATGGATCCGCCACGCCCGCCGCAGCGCCTTCTGCACGAGGTCGAGCGTGCTCGGCAGAGCGCGCTTGGGCGCTACCGCGGGAGCCTATCCCGCCGTATGCCCACGAGCCCGGCGTGGAGAGGAATGCCCTGCTACCGGCCTCCTGCACCGGTGCCGGAGGAGGTGCGGAGGACGTACGAGCCCGCGTGGTCCGACGTCCCTGACCCCGACGAGGATGCGTACGCCGCAGGGGTGGCGTGGGGATCCGCGACCGTGCCTCCACCAGTCGCCGCCGCCCCTCCCGACGCGGAGGATGACGACGACGACGACTTCGACAGGAGTGACCATGGGGAAGAGCGCGGCGGGCCGCAGATGCAGGAGGCCCTTGAAGCCTCCTTCCGGACCGTCCACGACGACCGTGTACAGCGAGCCAGAACTGTCTGCCAGCTCAAGGCGAAGGAGGCTTCCGAGCTGGATTGGGCGCTGAAAGACTCATCCTCCATGGATCTTGCCCTCCGCCGCAAACGTGCGCGCGAGAACCGGGCGGCTGTGAACGGGGCTGGCTCCTCCCGCCGTTCCCCCTAATCCGACGGCCTCCGAGCAACAAGTCCGTTTATGTAGTAACGTAATTGTTAGTGATGTGTAATAATGTATCCTTTTATGTAAGTCTGTTGGATGTTATTAAAGATGTTTTTAAAATAAAGAGATGTCTTTTAAATTTAAACAATATTAGTTAATGCATTTTTTAAATTTTATGTGTTGTCCATGTCGTAACTGTCGGAATGAGAAGGATTACCATCGGTCACAAACCCTTCACATCCACCTGATTCAGTTTGGTTTCATGCCCGGCTCCTCCCGCCGTTCCCCCTAATCCTACGGCCTCCGAGCCAGCAAAAATGGTTAATGCAAACACTTTTGAAGCGTTTTAAATTTAAACAATATTAGTTAATGCATTTTAAATTTAAACAATATTAGTTAATGCATTTTAAATTGACTTTCAAAATGGTTAAATTTGTTAATGCATTCTAAATTGAAAATGGCACGCGAGAAGATGTGAAAAAATATGACTTTCAAATTTAAACAATATTAGTTAATGCATTTTAAATTGAAAATGGCAAAATGGTTAATAGTTTGAATAGTTAGAACAATTATTTTCGAAAACAGAAAATTGCTTTTGATTAGTTATTTAAATTCAAACACTTTTCATGTTGAATTTTTTTCAGATTCGAAAGTATGCAGAAGCTATTCAAATAAATATTCAAATTAAGTTTTCAGAAAATTGCGCACGAAATTTTGAAATTTTGGGCACTTGAAAAAAATTGACCTCTAGTACCGGGTGGTGCCACCACCCGGTACTAGTGGTAATTTTGCGCGCGCTGGGGGTGCGCGTGCGAAATCACCTCTAGTACCGGGTGGTGGCACCACCCGGTACTAGAGGGTACCTTCTAGTACCGGACCGTGGTTCGGCCCCGGACCAGAGGTCCCTGGGTATAAATACCCAGGCCTCTATCCCGGGTCAAACCACGACCCGGGAGAGGACCAAGTCCACAGCGCCCCCGCGCCGCCGCCGCCGTCCACTACGCTGTTAGGCTGCCGAATTCGCCGCAGCCTCCACGCGCCGCCGCCGCGCCGCCTGCAACCGCCGTCCCTCCTCCGCGCTGGCGCCGCCCGAGCCCGGCGCCGCCTCGACCTCCTCCTCCTCCGCACCGCCGCGCTGTCCTCGCCCTCGACCTCCTCCGCCGCCGCCGCCGTCCACCCGCAGCGCCTCGCGCCGAACCTCCTCCTCCGCCGCCGCGCCGGCCACCCGCACCGCCTCACCTCGACCTCCTCCTCCACCGCCGCGCCGTCCACCCGCACCGCGCCCTCCTCCTCCGCCGGCTAGCTAGGTAGTTTTTTTTTTCTTATTCTTTTTTTTTCTAAGTTAAATTTGCTAGTTTAAATTTGCTAAGTTAGTTAAATTTGCTAAGTTAAGTTAGATAAGTTAGTTAAGTTTGCTAGTTAAATTGGTAGTTAAATTAGCTAGGTTAAATTTGCTAGTTAAATTTGCTAAGTTAAATTAGATAAGTTAAATTAGATAAGTTAGATAAGTTAAATTAGATAAGTTGGATAAGTTAGTTAAATTTGCTAAGTTAGTGTAGTGTAATTTGCTAAGTTAGTGTAGTGTAATTTTGCTAAGTTAGTGTAGTGTATTGTAATTTTGGTAAGTTAGTGTAAATTATAGTTAGTTAGGTGTAAATTAGCTAAGTGTAATTTTGCTAAGTCTAGATCTTATAACGGGAAATCGGTCGGGAAATCGGAAGTCGGAACGGGAAATCGTGAAGTCGGGAAATAGGAAGTCGGAACGGAAAGTCATGAAGTCGGTAAAGTCGTGAAGTCGGGAAAGTCGTGAAGTCCGAACGGAAAGTCGGAAAGTCGTGAAGTCGGAAAGTCGTGAAGTCGGAAATCGGAAAGTCGTGAAGTCGGGAAATTCCCGACTTCACGACTTTCCGATTTCCCGACTTCACGACTTTCCGACTTCCCGGTTTCCCGTTTTCACGTTTTCCCGGTTTCACGTTTTCCCGGCTTCCCTTCCCGTTTTCACGTTTCCCGGTTTCACGTTTTCCCCCCGCCCGTTCCCGGTTTCACGTTTTCCCCCCGGCTTCCCGGTTTCCGGTTTCTCACGTTTTCTCTTCCGGCTTCCCGGCTTCCCGGTTTCCCGGTTCACATATATTACACATGAAGTATCGCTCATGTTAGTTTAAATTTTGATATGGTATATTTGTAGATGTAATTTTGCTAAGTGTAAAGTTCCCTACATTGAATTATTCTGCTAATGCTATCATTGTTTTATTTTCTTTTGTAATAGTTAAGCAATGGACGATGGAGGTGTTCCTCCCTTCCAAAACAGAGAAGGGGAAGATGTGTTGCTCGACTATATCCGACAACCCGCGGATGGTGATGAACACATTGGAGCAGAAGAAGATGGCTCCGAGTTTTTGAACGACTCCGGTCCGGGAATGGAGGTGGAACGAAGCGTCCAAGGGCAAACTAGCACAGTTGGTGAACCCCCGCAGTCCGGCGTGGTATATTAAGCTTCTATTTGTTCAGATGTAAAATTTTATTTGTATATATATATTAACAAATGTTTCTTCTTTTTAGACCTCCGCATCGACCCAAACTAGTAAACGAGGCCATGCCAAAGGGTTGGGAATAAAAGATCATTTCAGAATTGAGTCAGTCTCTTCAGATGGCAAACCATTGGCGCCTCCGAAGAGCGCATCTAAGTTTGTGCATCAATGTGGAGTTGTTGTCAGGGACAATGTTCCGATCAGCCTTTCAGAATGGAATCAGATAAAAAACTTAGAGGGCAATTATTATGTCACCGAGAGATCTAAATATATATGTTGGAAGAAGCTCATGGCACATTTCACTCTGCCAGTGTTGGATAGTCCCGAAGGACAAAAGCCATGACGGACAAAGTCAAGCATTGGGCTCTGAAGAAGATGGCTGAACAATTCAATAAATGGAAGAACAGATTATACCGTGATTGGGTCGACGAAAAGAAAGTTCCAGATTTCACTGGGACACTAGAGAGGCAGCGGGCTCACTGGCCGGCATTTCTGCAATACAAGGATACAGAACTAGCCAAGGAAAGATCGGCAAAGAATAAGTTGAATGCAGCGAAGAAGATATATAACCATAAGTTGGGTGGAGGTGGCTACGTAACTGCCGAGCCTAAGTAGGATTAGATTGAGGCCACTATGCGCGAAAAAGGATCATTCCAGTTACAGATATGTGGCCCCGTAGGGTCAGAAATTGGATACTTGCTCATGGGGGGAGTATGACGCATCAGGCGATGTAATAGTTGATGAAACAAAAGAAACTCCTATACCCCGGCAAACAATTCTGGATGCAATCGCCGATGCTCGTGAGGGAAGGTTTTTTCCCGACAGAGAATACGACGAGCTGTGGAAGGCCCTCGTACTAAAGAAAAAGGAGGATCTGTTCGAGGCAGGGGAGGTGTGACGTGGCATGAAGGGTTTCCTGAGGACCGTGACTCTTATAGAAGCCGAGAAAGAGCAAAGAGGAGGAAGGAGCAGGAGCAACACGACCGGTTGAGCAAAGTGGAAAATATCATTAGCCAACAACAACGGGAACTAGATGAATTGCGGAGCGCGCAATCTTCTCGAGGGGCAACTCATCAGCTGCAGCTGCAAGATGAGGGTCCGTCTCAATGGAAAAGCAGCGTGGCTTCCACGACGGTCGGTGCTGATGAGGCATCGAACCAAACATACCCCGTGGATTCTATCACTGAGAAGAAAACTTGTGAGCTACATGAGGCAGTGAGAAACTTAACCATGAAGGCGGCGGACGGCTATGCTTTACCTTTGAATCTACAACACTGTATCGTGGGCAACACTAGTACAGAACGACACATCGGAAACGGGCCAAAAACACCTTCGGCAACGGAGAAAGGGTCCGTGTCCCCGCTTCCGATACTGATGTGAAGCCTCACAATGGCAACGGAGATTTTTATCGTTTGCAATAAGTTTAGCAACGGGTATAATAATAACCGTTGCCTTTAGTCTTTACATCAAATACGGAGATTAGTTTTTGACCGTTTGTAATGAGGGCTAAAGGAAACAAAAAAAAGCCGTTGACGCCTGCTGCAACCGTCGACGGAGCCCTGTGGTTCCTGCTTGACGGCCGCCGGTTCTTCACCTTCCTCTTCGCCCAGCTTCATTGCGTGGTCTTCTTCTACCTATTTAGTACTGCACAAAAGTCTTGCTCCTGGAGGCGCCGGCTTCAGTGGACCGTGTGGACGGAGCCCCGCTCCTACGTCTTCACGGCCGCCGCATAGTCTCCAGGTTTCCTCCTCGCCCTAAAGGAGATGAAAAAAATCAAAATGTAAGCTCCTTCATCTCTATACACAAGACATATGCTTCTTCATCGGCATTACAGAAAATATAGAACTAATTACAACTAGAACATAGCCTAAACAATGCCTCATATATAGGTAGATTGGACACACAAATTCCAGGGATGGAGCAAGCGAGCCAAGTAGGATGCACAATCGATGTGTATTTGTGCATATCACAAGGATCACTAGCGCCACCCCCGGATCACACGGTGTCACCTAATTTTAATCATCGCATAACAGAAACAAAGCTAAAATCAGAGCAAATGCCTACTAAAAACAGAGCAAATCCATGGATAAACAATTAGCTACTTACAACTAGAAAACAGCTAAAATCTATGTGTAAACAATACCTACTAAAAACAGAGCAAATCTATGGATAAACAATTAGCTACTTACAACTAGAAAACAGCTAAAATTTATGTGTAAACAATGCCTACTAAAAACAGAGCAAATCTATGGATAAACAATTAGCTACTTACAACTAGAAAACAGCTAAAATCTATGTGTAAACAATGCCTACTAAAAACAGAGCAAATCTATGGATAAACAATTAGCTACTTACAACTAGAAAACAGCTAAAATCTATGTGTAAACAATGCCTACTAAAAACAGAGCAAATCTATGGATAAACAATTAGCTACTTACAACTAGAAAGCAGCTATCCTACTGAACTGGGGTCTTACATTAGGCAAGCGGGCTCGCTTAGCGTCACCGCCGGCGACGGAGCTAGCGCCGGCCTCCCCTGGCGGCGCCTTGCCCTCGCCGTGGACCAAAGAGAGGGCTATGACGGCCCGGAGGTCAGACTGGTAGACCGCCTCCTCGGCGCGTTTGACCTGGGTCGACGCCTCGGAGAAGAGGACCGCCGCCTCCAGATCGGCCTCGCCCTGACGACGCTTGGCGTCCTCGCGCGCTCGAAATCGGCGCGAGAGAGTTGGCAAGCGATCTCCAGATCACGATCCTCCTCCTCTTCCTCTTCCTCTTCCTCTTCCTCTTCCTCCTCGTCGAGGACGAGGATGAGGAGGAGGAGGAAGACGGATGGCGGCCGGGGTACATCGCCTGGCGGATCTCGCGGTAGCTGCAATGGTGGCCAAATGAGCGGGTGCGGCCGGAGCCTTCGCCGTGCGGACGAGCGCCAAGGCTGCGGGACCGGCCCGCGGGGGCCGGATCGGCGGCGGCCTGTTCCGCAAGCTCGTCCCGCAACACCAGCTGACGCTGCTGCTGCCTGAAGGCCCGGAGGGTGGGGCGGCCACGGCCGCGATGGCCGGATCTACCAGTGCCGACGGTGGAAGCCATGCGAGAGAGTGGAGAGAGAGGAGACTGTGCGGGCTAGGTTGGAAGTGAGACACTGAGAGTGAGAGTGAAGGGCATAGTAGGTTCTTATAGGCCGGTTGTCGGGCTGCTTCTAATGGCAACGGAGATTACGAAACTGTCCGTGTGCGATGAGCACACATCGGTAACGGAGTTAAACCAAACTCCGTTGCCAACAAATATTCCACTATTCACCCGTTGCCTTTTGTTGGGCCTGCTTTACGGCCCAGTGCGGGCACGCGGGGATGTCGCGATTTAACCGTCGCCTAACTCCTGCCGTTGCCATAGAGGGTATCCGATGTGTCGTTCAGTACTAGTGCAATGAGATTCCAGATGCTATGCTCGTGTCGGCGTGGATCAAGTT